>PVIA01005856.1:0-107615 GCA_004024845.1 Tonatia bakeri
CGTGCGTGTACACATTCACATATATGTGTGTATGTCTGTCACTTTTGAGTAACGGCAGCTTTATTTCTTTTCTAATCTTTATAACTTTTATGTCTTTTTCATGCCTTACTATATTAATGGGTTTCTATTATATGTTAAGACTGCTGTAGGTATGTGTTTTTAAAAAACCTTCCTCAGATGCATAAAGGGAGACTCCTGCCAAGTGCTGACCCCACCACATGGAGGGCAAGGCCCCCACACGCACATCTTGAGGGAACGTGCTGTGGTCCAGAGCAACCCCTGTCTGATGCACAGGTTTTTTCTCCTCCTTCTTTCTCTTCCTTTTCCTTCTCTTCTTCTTCTTTGACTTTACGTAAGTTATTTTTCAATTATAGTTAACGTAGAGTATTATGTTAGTTTCTCTAACCCAGTGATTAGACATGTAACTTACTAAATGATCACACCAATAAATCTAGTACCATCTGACACCATACATAGTTATTACAATATTATTGACTATTTTTTTTTGAGATGGGAGTTGACGGGAACATGAATCGTGATCATGTGTCTTACTGTTTACACAGCAGTGAAGATCATCAGGATAAATGGAAAGGGGCCAGCTGCCCTCTTTACTTATCAGTCACTCAGCCCTGTTGTTTCTCATGCTGAGCGATTTGTTGGGAACTATTTTTTTAGCGTTTCAATTATATATATTATTTTTTTAATTATTTTATTGTTGTTCAACTACAGTTGTCTGCATTTTCCCCCCACTCCAGCCAAACCCACCTCCCTCCCCTTCTTCCACCCTCCCCCTTGGTTTTGTCCCTGTGTCCTTTTGACTGTTCTCTCTCTTAACCTCATAACATGTTGGTGCTTCATGTAGTCAGTGTCCTTATGGATTTATCCCAGTACTTATCATTATTTTTGTCATCATTTGTGTGTATTTCAGACCTTCCATTTGGTATTGTTTTGGATTTTTCCCTGCATTATTTCAGAATTTTCTTGAGTGAAGATCTGCTGGTGGTAAAACTTTTACTGTGTTCAACTGACAATATTTTACTCTCTGTTCCAGTCACTGAGTGACTGTCTTTTATCTCTAAACACTCCCTCCCTCTCCCCCTCCCCCACACTCTGCCCTGTGCCCTGGAGTCTGAACTGTGCCAGCCACGTTCCACTCTAGCCAGTGGCTTCTCCTTGGGCTTTGCTGAGAGGCTGTGTCAGTCAGGGTCCAGCCAGGAGATAAAAACTATCATTCGAACAGGGGGATTTTAATGTAAAGAATTATCAGGTGGGACAAGTCAAGGTGATTAATTACTATCAGGGGTTCAAAAAGACCTTAGGGAGTCCAGAGGTAGGGGGTGTGAAAATGTCAGGTAGGACAGAGAGCAAACCAAGGCAGGGAGGCGGAGGGAGACACGTCCCACCCACAGACTCAGCTGTCCTGAGCCAGGTCCAGGGATATTGCCAGGGGTTCCAGCATCACAGGAAACAAAGCCTTAAAACTGTGCTTTCATCCCAAGGCCTGAATGGCAGAAAGGGCCCACAGTGCCCAAAGGAAGAAGCCCACTACTACCTTTGAGTATTCACACCCACCCCCCACCGAAAGTTCACACCACTTTACCTGTCAGTCAGTATGTAACTTCGTCACCCCATCCTGCCAACTATGAACATCCTCAGAACACAGGACCCTCGGCTTGGCACCCTTGGCTCTCTTAGCTCTCAGGCCACCTGACCTCTGGCCATGCACGCTTGCCACCCTGGCCTTTGGCCACCCTTTCGCTGCCCTTACCCTGGTTTGCCCTGAACCTCTGCCTTTCACTGCTCTGACTCCCACCATAACTAGGCCCATTCTCTTCCATGAGAATGCATAACCAATAAATCCTGCTTGTATGCTAATAGACTTGCTGATCTGTAATTCCTTACTGCATTGGTGAGAAGAACTGAGTTTCTGGGAGTTTCTCATGTAACAAAAGAACAGCTAGTATTTCTAGGCCAAACAAGAGTAGACACTGAAGAACTAAGGGCTAAAAGAGGGACCCCCCACAAGGCCGAGGCCTCTCCAAAGAGGGGATGGCTGCCATGGAAACATGCAGGCTGCTGGTGGCAAAAACAACAAACACATGTCCGAGACAGTGAGCCAGCGCTGGTCTGTAGACGTAGCCCACCATTCCCGGAGGATGTGAGTGGGCTGGAGCAGACCTGCAGGAGTGGCCTGACCTGGCTAATGCGTGCAGACCGGGTGGGCTGGCCTCCAAGAGACAGCCCACTCTTGGTAGCGGGTGTGGGTGGGCCAGAGCTGGGCTGCAGAGGTGAACAGGCGGAAGGACCCCGAAGAGGCATCAGAGCAGTGAGGGCGAAGAACAGAGTTGGAGGACGGACACTACCCAACTCCCAGACTTACTCTCAAACTGCAGCCATCAAGAGACTGTGGCCTTGGTGAAAGAATAGGCAGGGGCTGTGCAGGCAGCATAATGGAAAGTGAAGGGCCCTGACCTTGAACAGAGCGCTTCTCACCTGCCTGTCACTGACTGCATGGCCCTGGGCAGGCCCTTACCATTTCTGAGCCTCAGTTTCCTCATCTGTAAAGTGGTTAGAATGATATCTACCCCATGGGGTGGCTGTGTGCACCAATGAAACTAAATTCAGTAATAATAGAGGATCCTGCAAAAGCTGGACATAGTTTAGCACAATTGCTGTGCCTGTGAAGAGTGGAGGCCGGCCTTTCTGGGAAGCTGATTTACGAGGAGCTGAGGCTTTCCATGGCCTGTCAGTGGTGCCTCAGAGTTTCCCTGTGTCTGAATTAGGGTGAGGTGTTGCCAGGGCCCAGCGTCCCTCACCACCCTGCGGGTCCAGCAGAGGTGCCTGGAGCCCTCCCACCTGCCCCCATTTGGGCGCTGCCACCTGGTCTGTCCTCTTGCCCCTGAAGCCACCTGGCTTCCCAGCCCATCAGCTGAGCCTTTTAAGTGAAGGGCACATAATTCGGGTGAGTCAACCTAAAACTTCTGCTCCCTGGGGCTATTTTTGCTTGAATGTAGACTGTTCCCACCTAATGGAATGTCTGCTTCATGACTCTTGTATATCCATTCCCACCTGACAGGAGCAGGTGTTTGACAGTTGTCCCCTGGAAGCCATCAGTTCTGGGTTCAGATGTATATCTTACTGGGCTCAGCTGCCCTTACTTCCCCCAGAAGTGAGGGAGCCCACTCTGGAGGCAGCACGCTTGTTTACTGGGTGTCTGGGCAAGCTGGCCTCTCGGGTGTGCTGATAAAGTGCCTAATGACCAGGTCCTTGATAAAAATGGAGAATTAAAAAAGTCCTGATTCGTAGTTTTTGCCAATTTCTAGTCCCACCCTGGTGACCAGGCCCTCAGCAGGCGTCGCCCAGCTCGGAGTGGAGGCGTGCAGCGGCGGGCCGCCTGGAGCCCTGCTGCCTCAGCGTCCTCCAATGGGGAGTGGGGTCAACTTCCCCTCAGGGTGAGCGTGGGGTTGAAAGAGTTAATATGTGCAGTGGGCCTGGCACAAGGCCGGGCGTTTGCTGAGTGCTGAAGCGATGGTCACCATTGCTGCTCATACGGCCAGGACGACCTCTAGCGTTTTCACCTCAACCCCCAGCCCCTGGAGAGAGCTGCTCCTGGCTTTAGACTCTGTGTTTCCGTTGCTCACTGCAGGTACTCCGTCTGTCTTAGAGCATTTGTTTGCAGGATTACTGCCCCAGGGTTGGACCCCAGATCTGCCTCTCAGTACTTAGGTAAACTTGCTGCAAAGAGGGCATGAACTTAGTTTGTGTTTCACAGGGTTGTTATGGGAATTGTAGGAGTTAAATCATCTCAAACGCTCAGATTTGCTCCTGGAGCGCAGGAGTGTTAGGTAGGGATCATTGCTGTTAGAAGACGGGTGCCGCGTCTCCGTGGTGTGTCCCCTGGCCCCTCGTCATACCTCTGAGTGCCGGCTGATAGGCATGAATGACATTCAGCAAGACCTGGGTGGAGAGCAGGGCTGTGTGGACAGAGCTGCGTGTTAAAGTCGTGGTGGCCATCACTTCCGACTAAACAGCCAGGTTTGTGGAGTGGCCTCTCCTACCCTGGAAGCTTCTCTGCACATCTTCCTCTATGTTCCATGAAGCTGGAAAGAGCTGCTGGCTCAGAAAAAGAAGTCATGAGACACGTCGTCGAGTGCTTGGAGCTGCCAGCCTATTGTAAAAGACAGAAACTGAGGCAAGAGGCAGCCAGAGCAGCCAGTGAGGCCACCTGTGCTCACTGCTGCGTGGAGATGGGGGCGAGTGAGGGCGAGAAGTCACAGACATAATCTGCACCTGTGCTTTGGGTCCTCAAAGGCTTCCCTGGGGGGCTAGGACAAGGAGCAGGGAGGAAAGCAGGGGAGGCTCCGTTTTTCCTCCTGAGGCCCTCTGCAGAGGGCACCGGATGATTGCAGCTGTAGCTTCAGCAGCATGCACCCCTTCCCCTTCTCCCCCTCCTCCTCTTCAGCAGCGCGCAGCTGCCTCCCCTCACCCTGCACTCCATTGATGCCCCCCAGAGAGAACTGGAGGAGAGGGAAGAGTTACTTGGTGGGAGGGAGGCGGTCCTCAGCCCGGCACATCTGCATTCCCTCCCAGACTCCTGACGAGTTCAAGTTAAAAGACCAAAGGCAGTTCACGTAGAATAGCAAACTGCCTGTCACCTTAGTGTGTCATGGATTTAGGTCCGAGAAACCTCTCTGTATTCCATGCACTCTTCCTGTCAGCTGTTTTATTCGGCTTCTCCAGTTTTATGCTCCAACTTGTTGAAGATTTGGGTACTCTCCCTTTCTCCCAGAAAGAGAATTAAGCATATATGTACTCACAGGCGATCTGGTGTTGGGGGTAAGCTATATTTATGTAAATGAATGCAGAAGGTGGGGTAATTATATTTAAGGTTTTCGAGGAATTTTTCTGAATCGATGGTTTTGATTTTCAATGTGTCTCAGTGTAGAAATCTCAACTGAGCTGCATCAGTAGCACTGCGACCCTATCAAGGGGCAAGGTCAACTGATATTAGCTTAATTCTGTCCAGGTTCTAGTCTCTGTTAACCTAACCCACCTGTGGAAGTCCACAGACATCAACAGGAAGTTGCCCTGCACCTGTCAGTTCTGAGGATTTCTCATAGCTGGGTTCTAGAAAGCTGACGTTTCAGTTTTGCTCTTGAGTGCAATCTCATCTACTCACCACACACACCTTGCACATGGCGTGTGCACACTCCTGGCTGAGTACATTCCTGACAGCCCATGTCAACTCTACATCCCTGGTGCCTAGGCCCATTCATTCCGAACAGTAAAATCTTCCAACCAAGACACACTCCTCAGAGCCAAAGCTTCTGGGCTGTCTGGTGTTGTAGAAAGGATTGTGCCTTTGGCCTGTGCTCAGAAGAAAGCTCAAGCAGATAAAACCAGGAGCAGAGAAAAGCAGCTCAGGGCCTTTTCTGGGCCATAATTCCAGCCCAGGGCATGCAGGATTGGGAATAGGGATTTGGGGAACACCGAGTCTGGGGAGCTTCGCTGCGGCCGGATCTGCTCCTCCTGTCACAAAGCACTGGCCCCCTGGACGGAGATGAGGCCAAGGGTCCGTGGTCTACCTGCCTGCCAGCCAAGTGAATGTCTGCAGTGCTAGAGTGCTGATCTTTCTGCAGGGAGGGCCCCGTAGAGCTCCCCGGGACCAGGACTCCTGAGTCCTATGTCTTCTCAGACTTTGGTGGCTGCTGTGTGACTTGAGCCACCCTCTTGCTACTACCCAGAAAAGTAGGTATGTAACACAGTGTGACCTGCCCAGGTGCAGAATCATTGCTGCACCTTCATGTCCCTTGTATTAGTCAGGATTCTCGAGAGAAACAAAATAAATGCGGTCTTGGAGCGACAGTTGAGCATTGGAGGAATGGTTAGCATTGGAAGTATGGTCAGTGTTGGGGGAATGGTAGCCCCTGGGGGAATGGTTAGGGATGGATCCTGAGAGAAGTCATCTTTGAGTTTATGGAAATAGCTTGACTTTCTGGTGAAAGGACTACATTACTTGAATAGTAATTCACCTATATTTTCTTCACAGAAGACCACATCAGTTCTCCAGCCCTGTATCATTCTTTAGCCTGAAGAGATCTTGGTTGTCTTTCTTCTCATCTTTAGTAATGTTCTGTGAGGGCAGGATCTGTGGCAGCCAGTGGCCCTAACCGATGAGATTGTAAGTAGGATAAAACATCAGACCTCCTCAATTCTTGACAAGAGCTTTTAACTCACTGAGCCACTGAATTCATTAACCCTGCAACTGCCTCCTTCTGGACTACTTATTATATAAGTACAACAACAAAAGTCCTTACGGTTTTAGCGTCTGTAATTTGGGCAGTCTCTCCCCTGCAGCCCAGCGCATTGGTGTGGGAGGGAGCAGCCTGGCCCAGGCACCTCTGTTTCCTCACCCAGTACTGTGCCGAAAGCTGGACTGCCACAGACTGCGCTCCCCAAACTTCCTCACAGGTTGGCTTTTGCATGAAGATTCAGCTTCTGCCCCCTAGAATGGTAAGATTTCATAGGAGAAAGCAAACATTTTGAGACAGAGGCCACTCTCCTGCTCTTTCCACGTCCCAGCAAGGTGGTGGGCATTTGGAGTGTGTGCAGGTGTGGTCACAGAGGTACAGGCCTCTGGTCCCCAGCTCCGTGCATTGTGGAGTCTTGGGTCACAGGAGCCAAGCAGTGTGGAGCCAGCAGTGGTGCTGGGGTCTCACTTGCCAGCCCACCAGCTTCCTGGAAGGGGTAGAGGCAGCAGCTTCTTCAGTGGGCAGCTCAGAACGCCGTTCCTGGAAGCACTGCCTCTAGCCTGCCTCTCCAGCCTTTGAGTGATTTTATATGACACCCAGTCATAACTCTCAATGAACGCCTTCTGCTGAGTTTCAGTGTTTGCAACTGAACACTGAGCAGTACACGGTTGTAACAGATACTGAATTCTGATACAGAACCCCGCTGGATCAGGGATGGGCTCAGAGTGAACAGGGGAAGTGCCTGAGGCTGCTGGCTCCCTCCCTCCTCCTGTCCCCAGCACTCTCCCCGCTGCCGCTGCCACTGCCAAGGGAAACAAGGACTCTGTCACATCCATTCTACTCTCTTTGGATGAGAGAGCTAAGTAATACTTTATTCATGGACGCAGACCAAAAAACATTCATTCATTCATTTATTTATTTATTTATTGTAGCAAACTTGTAAAATGTAGTAATTCAAAAAAGAAAAAAATTGTCTATATCCCTTAATATTTTAGCATGTATCATTCCCATATTATTTTCTGTGCCTGATTATGCATTTTTAAATAACTGAAATTCTACATTATATGCTGTTTCATACCTTTATTGCCCTAAATATTTTGTACATTTTTTCTCACGAGCATATTATTATTAAAAGTATTTGAAATTGCACACAGAGCATGTGGGTATGTGGGACACTTACGTTGTTTCTAATTTTTCATTGCTACAAACAATAGACCTTGACGTAGAATGTCCTGGTACCTCTATTGTGTTCAGACCACACGCCTATGATCCCTTAGCGCGATGACAGGCAGTGCGCCGCTGGGTCAAAGGCAGCTCGCACTTCGGGGATTCTGATGTGTATGCCCAAGCATCATTCATTTAATCATGTCAGCTACCAAACCAGCAATGTTAGTGTCAATCTCAAAACTATTAACGATATTGTACCTCATGCTTCTGCTTACTATATGCCAACATAACAAGGGGAAAATGGTATCAAATATTTTAATTTGCATTCCTTGAATCCTGGTGCAGTTACTTTTTTTTTCCTGAGGAATTGACTGTATTCATTCCTTGTTCAGCTGTTTACATTCTTTGCCCACTTCCTACTGGTATTTTATCTTAATGATTTGCAGTAACTCTTTGTAATAAATTATGGACATTAGCTATTGATGAAATAAAATTTTGTAAATAATTTTCCCCAATGGTAACTTACTTTTCTATCTTATTAAAGGAATTATCCAAGGTGCAAATTTTTTAATGTAAAGTGTACTAAATTTTTTTTGCCTTTGTATGCTTATAAAGGCCTTCCCAAACCTGAGTGATCCAATTTTTTTCCTTCACAGAGAAAGTACATAAGGAGGAAAGCTCTCCTCTGTTCTAGTCACTAGCATGCAATGCAGCATCAGATAAAAAATGATTATACCAGTTTTAAAAGGAGTGTTAAAATCTCACCCTGGCTGGTGTAGCTCAGTGGATTGAGCACGGGCTGTGAACCAGGCATCGCAGGTTCGATTCCCAGTCAGGGCACATGCCTAGGTTGCAGGCCATGTCCCCAGCAACCACACATTGATGTTTCTCTCTCTCTCTCTTTCTCCCTCCCTTCCCTCTCTAAAAAATAAATAAATAAAATCTTTAAAAGAAGTGTTAAAATCTTCGACATTAATTTGGGATTTGCCTTCTTACTCATTTTTAAGTGTACGGTTCAGTGGCATTAAAGACATTCATATTGCTCCAGTCACCACCGTCCACCTCCAGAACTTTCATCTCCCCATACTGAAGCTCCGTCCTCATTCAGCACCTCCCCAGCCTCCCTCAGCCTTGCAGCCTGCACCATGCTGTCCTTCTCTGTGAACGTGACCCTCCAGGTACGTCGTAGCAGTGGAATCACACGTGTTTGTCCCTTTGTGTCTGGCGCGTTTAACTTAGCGGGATGTCCTCAAGTCTGCTCTGGTTTGGATCTCCGTCAGAACGGTTGCACCAGGGTGCCGTAGACAGAAAGCGCGCTGGCTGCAACTCAAAGGATCTGGTACTGAGTCCTTTCCCTGCCTGTCCTGGTTCTGTCCTTTCAGACTGTTTATTGATATGACTGGGCCTCAGTGTCCCCAGAACTAAAGCAGGTTCTTATAATGTTTCTCGCAGTGTTGCTGGGAGGATTGTGGGGCAGCAAGCAGGTACCTGGCCCCGTGCTGGACAGCAGATAGAGCTTGCGATCTTTTTCTCACCCAAACAAACAGGTGGCCTAGGCAGGGCTTTGCAGCTACAGACAAGCATGGTCGCCTCCTGAATCAGCTGCTTCCTGAGCTCGTGCTCTCTGCCTCCTGCAAGCAGATATATGGTCTCGACAAATCGAGCGTGGACTACATCCATGTCTGAGGTGCTGGCGTGCACTTTTGCCTGTTAGTGTATTTTATTTTTAATTTTTTCAAATGTAATGTTTATTATATTTTTTTGCCATTACCATTTAGTCCCCTTGTACCCCTCTCCGCCCAGCAATCACCACACTGTTGTCCTTGTCCACAAGTCCTTTTTCCTTTTTGCTCAGTCCCTCCACCCCATACCACCCCTCCAACTAGCTGTCATCTGCTCTCCATCTATGAGTCTGTCTGTTTTCCTTGTTAGTTCAGTTTGTTCATTAGCTTCCACATATGAGTGAAACCATATGGTATTTGTCTTTCTCTGACTGGCTTATTTCACTCAGCATAATGTTCTCCAGATCCATCCATACTGTTGCAAAGTACATAATTTTCTTTTTTTGGCGAGTAGTATTCCATTGTGTGGATGTCCCCTAGTTGTTGTATCCACTCACCTACTGGTGGACACTTGGGCTGCTTCCATATCTTGGTGATTGTAAATAACACTGCAGTGAACACAGAGATGCTTATGTTCTTTTGAATTAGTGTTTTGGGTTCCTTTGGGTATATTACCATAAGAGGGATTGCTGGATCAAAAGGCAGATCCATTTTTAAAATCTTGAGGTTTCTCCACAGTGGCTGCACCTGTCTGCATTCCCACCAACAGTGCAGAAGAGTTCCCCTTTCTCCACATCCTCGCCAGCACTTGTTGTTTGTTGATTTAATGTTGGTAGCCATTCTGACAGGTGCAAGATGGTATCTCATTGTGGTTTTAATTTGTATTTCTCTGATGGTTAGTGATGTTGAGCATCTTTTCATATGTCCACTGGCCATCTGTTTGGAGAAGTGTCTATTGAGGTTCTTTGTCCATTTTTTAATTGGGTTGTTTTTTGATGTTGGTGTTGTAAGTACTTTATAAACTTTGGGTATTGACCCTTATCAGATGTATTGGTGAATATGTTCTCCCAGCTGTGGGTTGTCTTTCTATTTTGTTGATAGTTTCCTTTGCTGTGCAAACATTTTTTAGTTTGATGTAGTCCCATTTGTTTATATTTTCTTTGGTTTTCCTTGTCTGGGAGATATATCCAGTACAAATTTCTACGAGCAATATCTGAGATTTCAATGCTTATGTTTTCTTCTAGGATTTTTATGATTTCAGGTCTAGCATTTAAGTCTTTGATCCATTTGAATTCATTCTTGTGTGGGGTATAAGATGGTGGTCTTGTTTCATGATCAAGTGGGATTTATTCCAGAAATTCAAGGTTGGCACAACATCTGCAAGTCAATAAGTGTGATTCACCACATAAACAAAAATGAAGGATAAAAACCACATGATCATATCAATAGATGCAGGAAAAGCTTTTGATAAAATCTAGCACCCATTCATGATCAAAACTCTCAACAAAGTGGAAATAGAGAAAACATACCTAAACATAATAAAGGCCATATATGACAGACCCACTGCCAGCATCATACTCAACAGGCAAAAACTACAAATGTTCCCCTTAAGATCAGGAACAAGACAGGGATGTCTACTTTCACCTCTTACTCAACATAGTACTGGCAGTCCTAGCTACAGCAATCAGAAAAGAAGAGGAAATAAAATGCATCCAAATTGGAAAGGAAGCAGTAAAACTGTCTTTATTTGCAGATGACATGATACTGTACGTAGAGAACCCCAAAGATTCCACCAAGAAACTACTAGAACTGGTAAATGAATTCAGCAAAGTAGCAGGATTCAAAATTAATATCCAGAAATCAGTTGCATTTTTATATGCCAATTATGAACTAACAGAAAAATAAATTAAGAAAATAATCCCATTCACAATTGCTTCAAAAAGAATAAAATACCTAGGAATAAACCTAACCAAGGATATAAAAGATGTATACTTGGAAAGTTTTAAGACATTGAAGAAAGAAATTGAAGAAGATACAAACAAATGAAAGCACATTCCGTGTTCATGGATAGGAAGAATTAACATCATAAAATATCCATACTACCCAAAGCAATCTGTAGATTCAGTGCAATTCCTATCATGATTCCAATGATGTATTTCACAGAACTAGAACAACTATTTCAAAAATGTAGATGGAACCACTAAAGGCCCCACATAGCAACAGCAATCCTGAGAAAGAACAAAGTTGGAGGAATCACACTACCTAATATCAAACTATACTACAGGACCATAGTAATCAAAACAGAATGGCACTGGCAGAAAAACAGACACATAGATCAATGGAACAGAATGGAGACCCCAGAGATAAACCCACACCTTTATAGTCAATTAATATTTGACAGAGAAAGTAAGCACATACAATGGGCTAATGACAGTTTATTCCATAAATGGTGTTGGAATAATTGCCTTTTAGTGTATTTTAAAATGAGTTGTCTGCTCTGTCTTTTTTTTTTTTTTCACTTTCCCTGTCTCGCTCATTTAAAATGTAGTGCTAACAAAATATTTTTGGCATAGAAAGCATAATACATTGAGAGATTTTTGTGAAGGACTACTGTAAGATGGAATCCAATTAAAACTAAGAAAGCAGTTTTCATTAAGATTCCAAATTATGCCATGCAGTACCACTTTATGATGATTAGGACAGGCAAAATAACAAGCTAGCTGAACCTTCTTAGTATAATGCAACCTGGATATTACAATCATTTAAGTCTGCCTGTGGTTTTTACCCTGTTCATTGGGTTGTAGTTAATAGGAAAGGGGTATCCTAGGTGCCACGGGGCTGTCTGTGGCCACCAAGGGTGGCTGCCATAAGAATCACCTGAGGAAGAAGAAATCTCACCTGTGAGTGCAGCTGCCAGCCTGTTCTTCCTGCTGACCGGACCTATAGGTTTGCCTCTACAATCACATAGCAGTGTAGGCAGACATGGGTCACCTCTTCACAGAACCACATCACAATTACAGCTAAAATACAGAACAACCTTCACTCAGGAATGTCAGAAATCAAGCTGAATGGGAATCTGACAACTACAGAAGTAAAGAAACCACATCCACCCAGACTGGTAGGAGTGGTGCAGACTCGGAATGAGCTGGACCCACACCCACATGGATAAAACTTCTGGAGGGATATCTTGGAAGTGAGGAGTTCCAGACCCACACCAGGTCCCCCAGCCAGGGTTCCAGCACCAGGAAGATAAGTCCCCACAACTTCTGGCTGCAAAAACCAGAGGGTATTGAGTTAGTGAAATAAACTGCTGGAGCCCCAAGCAGTTCCTTTTAAAGAACCTGGACATGGATTCACCTACTCAGACTCCCACTGAGCCCCAGCATCAGGGTAGCAGCATGGAAGGCATCAGTGATATACAGGGAGAAACTAAAGTGCCTGGCATCAAGGTGAGCAGAGGCCACTGTCCCTTTGCTAAATCCTCCCACCACAGAGCCAGCAAGCCCATGCCACGTCTGAAACTCCATCAATCTGGCTAACACTGTTTGACCTGCCTTGGAGATCCCCAGACGCTCTGCCCCACCCAACTTATTGGCCCACCTGAACTGCTTCTCCATAAGAATGACTGGTCTTGCCTCCTAAATCCTGTCAAACAAGAAATAGCTGGCTTTAGTGGGAGCCAGACTAGATTCACAGCCTGGCTTCACCTGGGCATCTCTAAGCCCCACACAAGTAGACACCATGTCAGATTGCTTTATAGCTCAGGCAGGGTGGCTCCAGGCAAAACACAAGTGGGGGTTAATGTTGGTCTGCACCACCCAGGAAACCCTATGGCCAGTGCACCCAGTGGACAGCTACAGATCACACTGGAGCACCACCACCCTGCCCCTGTGTAGTTGATCCTACACAGAGGGCAGAAGTTGGTGGTAAGTGGTCACAGCCAGTCCTTGTAGCTGACTGGCCTGGGTAAATCTCTTCCACTGATCTGGCAACAGCAAGCAAGGCTCAACTACAAGAGGAGGGTGTGCTCAGCCCACACAAAGGGTGCACCTCAAGTACCCAGCTTGGGTGATAGGGAGGCTGTGCCACTGGCCACACTACCAAGACACAGAGTCAAAGCAGCTCTACCTAATACATAGAAACAAACACAGGGAGGCTGCCAGAATGAGAAGACAAAGAAACACGGCCCAAATGATAGAACAGATCAAAACTCCAGAAAAAGAGCTGCATGAAATGGAGATAAGCAATCTATCAGATGCAGAGTTCAAAACACTGTTTATAAGGATTCTCAAGGAATTTAGTGAGGGCCTCAGCAGCATAAACAAGAAGGATACACTAAATGAAATGAAGAACAAGGGAAACAGCAGTAGAATATATGGAGCCGAGGATTAAATCAATGATTTGGAACATGAGGAAGCAGAAAACAATCAATCTGAACAAGAAGAAAAAGAATCCAAAAAAAATGAGGCTAGTATAAACAGCCTCTGGGACAACTTCAAGCATCCCAATATTTGTATAGGGGTGCCAGAAGGTGAAGAGAAAAAGCAAGAAATTGGAAATCTATCTGGAAAAGTAGTGAAAGAAATCTTCTCTAATTTGGTGAAAGAAATATACATACAAATCCAGGAAGCACAGAGAATCCCCAAGGAGATGAACCCAAAGAGGCCCACACCAAAACACATCATAATTAAAATGCCTCAAGTTAAAGATAAAGAGAGACTCTTAAAAGCAACAGGAGAAAAAAGTTAGTTACCAGGCGGTTGCCAGATGGGAAGGGGGAGGGGGAGAGTGGGTGAAGAGGTGAGGGGATTCAGAAGTACAAACAGGTCGTTACTGAATAGCCATGGGGATGTACAGTGCAGTACAGGAAGTGGAGGAGCCAGCAAACCTCTACGCATGACCCATGGGCATGAACAAGGGTGTGGGGTTTGCCTTAGGGAGTGGGGGTGCTGGGTGGAGGGCTGCAGGGGGAATAAATCAGGACAATTGTAATAGCATAATGAATAAAATATTTTTTTGAAAGAATCGCCTGAAGAGATTTTTAAAATCTTTAGATATTGCTTCTGGCATGTAGCACCAAGTCCCACTTCTCTGGCCCTCCAGGGGCTTCCTAATATATTTTTTTAAACAACTTCTTTCTCTTGCAGTGGTCAGAGTGGGCTTGTGTTTTGCAAATACGATGAACCCTGCCAGAGAGGGAGTGCTGAGACGAGGACTCGGGCTCTGAGCAGCAGTGTGGGAGTCCCATCGTCTGGCCTGTGCCAGGACGGCAGGCTGGTGGCCTGGGCTGAGTCTTAGGTCTGTGAAGACCGGAGGTCAGGCAGCAAGGGAAAGGCGGAGAACCAGAAGAGCCTGGCTTTTCCTTGTGGCTATGTGTGTTTAGGGCTGACAAAAACCTACCGTCCTGGGAAGATCCCCTCAGCTCTGGGCCAGTGAGACGGACCACTGCCTAGAGGAAAGGACACACAGATACAGAGGGGAAACAAGCATGGGAAGGCAGAGGCAGAGATTGGAGTCATGCTGCCACAGCCAGGAAGTGCCAGGAGCCACCAGAAACTGGAAATGGTAAGGAAGGATCCTTCCCCAGAGCCTTCAGACAGGGTATGACCTTGCCCATAACCTTGGTTTTGGACCATTAGCTTCCAGCACTGGGAGAATGTGTGTCTGTCATTGAATCCCCCAGGTGGTGGTGCTTTGTACAGCAGCCCTGGCAAACTAACAGATTGCCACCAGACTGCAGCTCTTTCGGGCTGGGATGAACTGCTCTAAAGACCTGGCAGCAGTATTCCTCCCCCAAGCAGAGTCAACCTATTAACCAGTAAATTTAATTAAAAGGCATTATGCAAATGTCTTCTGAGGTGCACTGGGTTCACCTCATCACAGTCCTAGCCATGTGAACAGATGTAGGGGTGAGAAGGGTCCCCACCTGCATTTCCACCTGTACTTGTCTTTCATTTAATTAATAGATTCACAACCCAAGGCCTGTCCCACGGGACCCACTCCTGGAAGGGTCATTTTGTCTTGCAAATTGGATAAATGCCGTATGTGAGGGCAGGGTTTTGTGGGTCTGTACTAGTAAAATTAAGTTCAGTTGTGGGTTGGGGGAAACTCAAAATACCAAGTTAGATTTACTTTACTTACAAGCCACGGCATGTAGTCCAGAGCTAGATCGGTACTCCAGATTCAAGAGTTACATTTGGTACATCAACCCCCTGTCCCAGATAATTTTTTCCAAAGCTCTCTTCCCCCCAAAAGATACTTGACTTTTTTTCTCCCTTGAAAACAGAGCAGGGAGGCTGTGTTGCATTTTTCAGGATCCTTTTGCAATGCTAGTGTTAAGTAATTACCTTGAGTAAATTGAAGATCCGAGTGGATTTATTGAATGGTTCATGAATTGGGCAGCATCCCATCTCGCAGATAGAAAGGGCTCCACAGGGTTGTGGAAAAGGGGTAGGAAAGGGAAATTATTAGCAAAGAATGCATTGTGCCATGCATGTGCCCTCAGGAGGGAAGCGGAAGGGTCAGCGATCATCTCTCTAGTGCTGACCAGGAAACTCCAAGCCGATGGGTGAAAGGGTAGATTCCTGGGAAGCTGACACTGAAATGAAGTTGAGTGTTAAATCTGGGTTCACTGACATGGGGCTTGGCACAAGCGACTCCGTTTTGGGCCTGTTGCTTCTTTTTAACCCTAGCAAGAACACAGTTCTTAAGGAGAGTATTCAAAAATTTTTTGAAATGTTTGGAAAACCTTAGCATTTTTTTGGTTTTGAAAAATCCACTTGTGCCACCTAAAACTTCTTTCTGGTTAATGCAATGACCACTTCTGCCTGAGGCAAAAAAGAGGCCTTTTTTCAAAGGCTGAGGGCACTTATAGCTTCTGCAGGTGCCACCCCAGCCCGTCCTTTCCCTCCCCAGGGAGTCAGGGGAAAGGCTGGTGCCGCCTGGAGGTGGTGGGGCAGTTGGAGAAAATGTCTGCTCTAAGATGAGATCAGTTTAACAATTCTTTTGAAAATAGAGTCTGGCACATGGATAAAAACTAGGGGGAGGGTGGTAATGGGAGGGAAGTTGGGAGGGAAGGGTGGGTGGGCTTGATTGGGAGTAAAGGGGAGAAAACTGTACTTGAACAATCATTAAAATAAAATTAAAAAAAAAGAAAATAGAGTCTGGAAGAAAACTAAAATTTATGGTGTATTAAATTTCATGCGCTGTCACATGTCCCTGTGAGTCTCCACAAGACTCACAGCAGCAAGACTTCTCTGAGTGGCGTGTCTTGTGAGTTCCAGGGCTGGGTTCAGCAGTTGGTCTTTCTGCCCCAGTGTCCCGCTGTCCCAGTGCAGTGCCACCTAGTAGTGTGTCAGGGAGGCTCAGGTGGGCCCGTGTTCCTCCTTCGTCAGCCCTTGGGGCAGCTGACAGAGCCTGAGGCATCCAGAAGACTCAGGCTGTGTGTGTGTGTGTGTGTGTGTGTGTGTGTGTGTGTGTGTATGCGCGCGTGCGCGCTCCAGAAATGGAAAACACAAGGAAGGGACGAGAAAACGGTCTAGAGCATCACAGGAGATAAGAAATTGCTTTGTGGACTTTCCAGTCAGGAGGGGACACACACTCACTTTTTAATCTTGTTGACATTTAGCACAGGTGGTTCTATAGGTGACACTTGGTTTTGTCCTGTGTCTTCTGAGTAACCATGCAGTGCTTCCTCCCATCACCCACTCTTCACCAGAAACACACACAGACCTGGGTCTGGAAGCCGTTTGACTGAGGAGCTGTCAGGGCCAGGACCCGTGCTGCGCGCAGCCTCTTCCTCCTCTGGGCCTTGCTGTGCGGACCCTACAGGAGCGAGGTGGACTCTGCTCTAAAGCTGGGCTCCGTGTTGAAACTGGTGACACTGCACAGGTAGAACAAGAGGGTGTGGAAATGTTCATTACTTGCATGACAGGGCTTTCTGGGGGAGTGTGGCAGGCTTCCTGAGCATGGAGCAGAGAGCAGAGAACAGAGACTGGCTTGGAGTTTGCGGGCTTTAGGGAGTGTGGGCAAGGGCCTCACACACAGGCAGGGTCTCATGTGCTTCAGATTTCACAGGCCCTAGAGGCAAAACCCCTGGGGCTTCCTGCCCAGCTGTGGGAAAGAGAGAGGAGGAAAACTTAAAAGCTGTCAGCGTTCAACCATCAAAACCTGAGTCCAGCTCTGTTTCAGGCCTTTGTTAACCCCAGTCTCCTCAGGGAAGGCTCTGACTGACTGTCCTCCCAGCACCTGGGCTGACAGCTGTGGTCTCCTTCTGCCACCGTGGCTGCCCGTGAGGAGAGCTGGCATATGAGTTACTCTGCGGTGTCCAGGCTGGTGGGCAGCGATCCCCACTTTCCTTAACGAGCTTCCAGGAACAGCTGTGGTGAGTCTAGGAGAGGAATGACTCTGGAAATGAGCTTTACCGGGGGAGCTATAACATGGGGACAATGAGAGATGTCTCAGCTGAGAAAGACAGTCTAAGAGGCAGATTCTCGGGTAAAACAAATGACTAAAGAAACACTAAATGAGATTTGATGAATCCCTGGAAGATTTGACTAGAACACGGCCTCAGGTCTGTTGAATCCTGTCCAGAAGACTGTTTGCTGCCTGGTGGTTTCCAACCCCCCTTCCTGCAATCTGTTAGACAAGATATCCCCATGTGGGTTTTCATGTTTAGACTGTGGCCTCCTCTCTTCCACACACCTCCAAGTATCCAGCTTCCCTGCTGGTGAACTTGGACACAATCACATAAACACTCACATTGTAGTCCACAGAACAGCCCTGGGGGTCTCTTGGCACCCCTGCACAGAAGGCCAGGGGCACCTGCCCTTTGCAGACAGCTAGCAAGGTGACCAGTATTTCACATGGTGGGCCAGGTCTGTGCTGTCCCCATCTCAGGTCCCTGCAACTTCCTCCCAGTCAGGGGCACCCACAGAGAGAAGAGGACCCACCCGCCGTCGACGGCACCTCAGGGAGGTGGCCGTGCACAGCCCAAAGTCTGCTAATCGTGCTCCTCAGGTTTCACACCTGTGGCCCTGAAATCTTGGAGAGGGTGGAGCGAGACACCAGCACCCTCTCGGACCTTGATCTGGAGAGGGGGTGTGTTCTGCCTCGTCTCCTCCCTGCAGTGCGTTTTTCCCTCTGGAGCCTTGATATCCCACTTGGAGATCTGCTTCCACCTGCCGCCCCCCACCACGTGTGTCAGATGAGCCTGCAGATGTCCCGGTGCTGATTACAGACAAAGGTTGAGTGTTCCCCCCAGCTGGGAGTCCTGGGTACAAATGGATTCTTGAGGCAGCACAGACTACTTGCAGGACAATTTGAGCCTGACCTCTGGCCCAGCCAGGACAGCTGGTCAAACACATTCAATGGTCTGGGGCTGAGGACAGAAAGGAACAGGAAGCAGACCACTGCAGAAATAAGCAGACCGACCCATTAATAACGGACTGGGACACAACTAGAATGTTATTGTAATCTTTACGGTAACCACCAGAAGAATATGAAAAAGTATATAATAAGACAAAAATGAAATCATACAATTAGAAATAATTATAAAATTGATAATATATGTCAATTATAAATGGGAAAATTAATTAATACATTAATTAATACAAAGTTTGTTGGGCTGAATAAAAACATAACCCAGCTATATGCTGTCTGTAAGAGACACAGCTGGAATATAATAAGGAAGATACAGCAAGTTTGAAAGGAAAAGATGCAAAAAGATAGAGCTTGTAAACACTCAGTAAAAGAGCTGGTATTGCTCTGTTAGTATTAGACACATTATGCTTTAGGATGAAAAGCATAATAGTATTATAAACAAAGAGGGATACTTCATAATAATAAAATGTTTAACAGTCCAGAAAGATACAATGATTCTTAATTTATGGGTACAGAATAATACCGCTTTAAAATATATAAAGCCAAATTATGAAAAAAAATTCACAACCATTGCAGAAGATTTTAATATCCTTTTTTCAGACATTAATAAAGAGTATGGACAGCATGAACAGCAATACAATTAGCAAATTTGACCTAATGAACATGTACAGAACACTACACTCAACAGCTGCAGAATACAGTCTTTTCTTCTTAAAGATTTTATTTATTCATTTTTACAGGGGAAAGGAGGGAGGAAGAGAGGTAGAGAATCATCGAAGTGCCTCTCACACGCCCCCTACTGGGGACCTGGCCTGCAAGCCTGACTGGGAATCGAAGCAGCGACGCTCTGCTTCACAGGCCGGCACCCAATCCACTGAGCCACACCAGCCGGGGAAGAATACACAGTCTTTTTAAGGAAATGGTAACACAGAGCATATACTGAACCGTTAAGTAAGTCTCAAAATTTCAAAGGACTAAAATCATACAGATAATATTTTTTCACTTTAATGAAATTAGGCTAAAAAATCAATAACAAAAGGGCACTTGTTATTTGTCTGAAATTGAGCACTATTTTTAAAGAACCTATGGGACAAAGAAGAAATCATATGGATATTGAGAAATATTTTAAATTAAATTATGATTAAATACTATGTATCAAAACTTTGGATGCAGCTAAAGCCATATGTGAAGGAAAATTTGTGGCCTTAAAATGCTTCTAGTAGATAAGAATAAATGCTAAAAATCAGGGAGGTTCCGGCCAAGATGGAGGTGGAGGTAGAGACCCTTTGCTTTGTCTCACAACCAAAAGAAGGATGACAACCAATCTAAAATCCATAAGCAACCAGAAGTGCCAGAAAGTCAAACTGCATGGAACTCCTACAACCAAGGAGCTAAAGAAACATTCACCAGACTGGTAGGAGAGACAGAGGCGGGCAAACCAGCAGGTGGAGAGGACCCTGGGGCAAGGCGGAAGACTGAGGGGGTAAGGCGAGGACCATGCGAGCGAGGTGGGGCTGACTGAACGGGAAACTGAACACTCAAGCTAGCTGTGAACTACCGCAGTGGTTGCCACAGTGGGAGAAGCTCCCAGTCTCACAGGAGAGTTGGTTGGAATGTAGGGCTGGAGTGGAGCAAGAGAGTGGCATCGCTCCCTCTCCGGCCCCTCCCCCACAGACGGAGCCCACAGGACAGGTAAAGGGTTGCCCCGACTTAGCGAATACCTAAGGCCCCGCCCCCTTACAACATAACAGGTGTGTACCCACACAAAGAAATACGGTCTAAATGGAACAACAGATCAAAACTCCAGAAAAAGAGCTAAAAGATGAGGAGATAGACAACCTATCTGATGCAGAGTTTAAAACACTAGTAATCAAGATGCTCACAGAACTGACTGAGCTCGGTTGCAAAATGAAGGAACAAATGAAGGCTGAAATAAAGTGAAATAAAGCAAAATATACAGGGAACCAACACTGAAGGGAAGGAAATTGGGACTCAAACCAATGATCTGAAACAAAAGGAAGACATAAACATCCAAATGAAACACAATGAAGAAGCAAGAATTCAAAAAAATGAAGAGGGGCTTAGGAACTTCTGAGACAACTATAAATGTTCTAATATCTGAATCGTAGGGGTGCCAGAAGGAGAACAAAAGCAAGAAGTTGAAAATTTATTTGAACAAATAATGAAGGAAAACTTCCCCAATCTGGTGAAGGAAATAGACTTCCAGGAAGTCTAGGAAACCCAGAGTCCCAAAGAAATTGGACCCAAGGAGGAACACACCAAGGCACATCATCGTTAAGTCACCCACAATTAAAGATAAAGAGAGAACCTTAAAAGCAGCAAGAAAAAAGGAGACAGTTACTTACAAAGGAGTTCCCATAAGACTCTCAGCTGATTTCTCAAAAGAAACCTTGCAGGCAAGAAGGGCTAGAAAGAAATATTCCAAGTCATGAAAGGCAAGGACCTACATCCAAGATGACTCTATCCCGCAAAGCTATCATTTAGAATGGAAGGGCAGGTAAAGTGCTTCTCAGATAAGGTCAAGTTAAAGGAGTTCATCATCACCAAGCCCTTGTTATATGAAATGTTAAAGGGACTTATCTAAGAAATTGAAGAAGATCAAAAACTATGAAAAGTAAAATGACAACAAATTCACAACTATCAACAACTGAACCTAAAAAAAAGAGAAAAAGCTAAGCAAATGACTAGAACAGGAACAAAATCACAGAAATGGAGATCACATGGAGGGTTTTCACTGGGGAGGGGAAGGGGAAGAATGGAGGGAAGGTACAGGGAACAAGAAGCATAAATAGTAGGTACAAAATAGACAGGGGAGGTTAAGAATTTTATAGGCAATGGAGAAGCCAAAGAACTTATATGTAAAACCCATGGACATGAACTAAGGTGGGGGAATGCGGGTGGGAGGGGCATGCAGGGTGGAGGGGAATAAAGGAGGGAAAAACTGGAAAAACTGTAATAGCATAATCGATAAAATATACTTAAACACAAGAATAAATGCTAAATCAATGAGCTAAAAGTGTATCTCAATAAAGAACAGGAAAATAAACTCCCAAAAAGTAGAAGTAAGAATATGATGAGGATAAAAGCCAAAAATAACTCAGAAAAAGAAACACAGAAAAGAGGATCAAGAAAGCCAAAGACTGGTGCTTTTAGACAAGTAATAAAACTCTCAACCCCCGACAACTCTGCTAAAGAAAAAAGGAAGTAATAAATTAATGCCCAGAATTATAAAGGGGATTTTGCTAACAATCCCACCATCATTGAAAAGATAAGTATTTCTGCTAATGGACAAAGTCCTACAATCACAGCATGGGTTCTGCAGTTTTATTAAGACTGAGGCCATAACATGTTACCCAGAAATGCTGTTCATTTTCTACTGTACTCTGGAACTTGGTCCAGCCATGCCAGAACCCTGTGCTTCAGAGAGGTGCAATCTTCTTTCAAATTCAGCCCAAGGGAAGGCCGTGGTTCCCTCCGACAGAACCCTCAGGCGCCTAAGGGGCAGGAGCAGCTTCTGCCCTGCATCCACCACTGCCTGGGTGGAAGGGAGCACCTTCCCTCCTCACATCCCTCTCATGCCCACAGCAAAATCAGTGCAAGAGCCAGGCAAGCTGCTTAGAATGAGCCAGCTCTTATTTGGAAGGTCCTTCCAGGAGGCACTTACTCCCTGGGGCAAAGGCTTTAGGAACCTTCATGTTATTGAAGGCCACCTCCCTTGTTTGCCTCCAGATTGTGTTTTGACAATACTGCGCCTCTGAACAGTCACCCTTGGGTGGCTTCAGACATTTCCAGGAACTGGCTGTTAAGGAGAGGCCCCTGCCCTCCTGGCAAAGCCATCAGCTGCAGCATGTTTCTCCAGAGGGTCACATGCTAGAGCAGTGACCTCTCCAAGTTCTGCAACAAAATATACCCAGTGAGGTCCCTGAGGCTCAATGTGCCAAGATGGTCATCGTGTTCGTGCCCGGCTGGTCCGACCCACTCCTTGGCGGAGGAGGACCAGGGGACTGTGGAGGTGGGAGGTGGCACCCTGCAGAGAGGCCTAAGCATCCACATTTAGCCTCCAGTTGCTCTCCATTCTAGGTGTGCTCAGAAACACAGCAGCCTTTGTTCTAATGCCCAGTTGAGCCTTTGAGCTGTGTCTACCCTCATCCTGCATCTAATGGTGGACATTCACCTTAAACAATAAGACCTCACGCTTGGGGCTGTTGTGAGCAGTCGGGGGTGGGAGGCCTGCATGGCCAGTGACTCGCCGATGTTGGGGACTGTTTTAGACCGAGCTTTATTTTTCTCCGAGTTCTGTGTTTAGACTATTTTGACTGTAGATGCTCTGCCAAAGTACTTTTATTTTCAGCCCTGAATTTCTATTTTCATTCTGTAAGAATCAGAAATGCTGACTCCTTCCCAAATGCTCATTCTGTGGAGCATTTGTTTTCCCAACTCATGTAAAACGATAATAGACCGAGCACCTGCCATATGCAAGTCGTATCAGAGTGCCAGGTTCTGTGCGTCTCGCTGCCCAAAAGTGCCTCCCTGTCGGCAGCGGCAGGTGGGTTCAGAGAGCAGCATGATAGATCTTTATCGCAGGAGCCAGATTCAAATTCTGGCTGCTACCTGTGAACGGTGGGGTCCTGGGCAAATTAGGGAAGTGTCTGAGCTCAGTGGTCCTCGTTGGCAGTGAGGGGTGTCACTGCTCTAGGGAGGAACATACCTGGTTGGGCTCTAAACACGAGATATTCTCGGCTCCCTTATTCAAACCTCCCTGTCCTGCCATGGTGGGAAATGACAGCGTGACCAGATCCATATCTTTCCACCAACTTTTGTTTCCTAAAAACAATTTTTTAATTTTTAAAATTTTAAGGGACTTTTCCTTTAGAGCATTTTTGCATTTACAGAAAATTTGCACAGGAAATACAGAGAATTCCCACGTACGCCCTCCCCACCCACTCACAGGTCCTCACTGTTAACATCTTGCATTATAGTGTGACACAGTTGTTATGGTCGATGAGCCAGTGTTGACATACTCTCACTAACCAAAGTTCATGTTTACGTTCCGGTTCACTCATGGAGTTTCAGTAAATATATAAAAACATATGTCCACCATTACTATTATACAGAATGATTTTTTTGCCCTAAAAATCCTCTGTGCTCTGCTATTTATCCCTCCCTCCACCTAACCCCAGGCAAACACTGATCTTTATTTATAAGTTTTTATTTACTTATTTATTTTTAGAGAGAAGGGAAGGGAGGGAGAAAGGGAGGAAAAGAAACGCATGCCTCCGGCTGTTGACCCAGCCTACAACCCAGGCATGTGCCCTGACTGGGAATCGAACCAGCGACATTTTGGTTGGCAGGCCGGCACTCAATCCACTGAACCACACCAGCCACAGCTAATCTTTTTATTGTCTACACAGTTTTGCCTTTTTGAGAAAGCCATATAGTTGGAATCATATAATTGGTAGCCTTCTCTGGTTGATATCTTTCACTTAGCAATATGTTATCTTCTCCTTCACACGCTGGATGATGCCAATATTAACTAAAACCAAGGTAATGTGTGAGGCATAGGTGATCCCAAATAACAGTGGTTTAAACAAATAAAGGGGGAAACCCTTCCATTATTTATTTAAAGACTAGTCAGAATCGAAAGTCATTTGAGGGCAGCGCATACATGGCTAGTAGGACTGGAAATCAGTGGCGGAAGAGCAATTTGTCAACGGTCAGAGGCACCTGTCGAGTCAGTACACCCAGTGCAGGCTGGTGCAGTAGCCGCATTGCTGGGGACCCAGACCCTGGACCTTAGCTCTCAGCACGGGGATGGCACGTTGCCGCTGTGAAAACTGCTCTAGCTCCAGCCATGTATGCATTCCAGCCAGTTTGAAGGAAGAAGGGTGAAAGGGTGTGCTTCTTCCTTTTAAGGACGTTTCTAGATAGTTATGTATATCGATCTCGCTTACAGTCCACTGGCCACCTTAGGGACAATGAAGGAGAGTGAGTATAGTTTTTATTCTGAGTAGTCACACACCCACCTAAAGTTCGGGTATGATACTAACAGAAGGAGGGGAACAATTCCAATAGTTACTTGCCTCGTTTGGAGAACATTAAAGCAGATCCAATTTATGACCCCAAAGCAAGACTCCAGAAAAAACTCATTACATGACCCCAGCTGCTCCGGGGCCCTCTGGCCCCAACCCCCCACCCTAATGGACTCCTCATCCCCAGCCCGCTGCACTTTTGTGTCCATACCTTCTACCTCTCAAGTTCTTCAGTCCTCTCCCTGAGGAAACTGTCCTGGACCAGGAGCTGGGGGAGAAGGAATCAGGTGAGCAGAGTTTAGGCCTCTTTAGCAGGGGCTGGATGTGAGAGTCTCTTGCACCTGCACAGGATTTCACGTGGCGTGTTAGTCCGAAGCATTAATTTCTGTCTTCTGGGTGTGGGGCTTGAGGGGGCCCAGGAAGGAGGTCATCACCAAGATGAACTACATGTTCCCCAAATCCCATTCAGCTTTTCAGGGGGGTTTTGTTTGTTTTTGTTTTTTTGAGTGCCCACCTCTCAGCAACAACAGAGCCTCTGCCCTCAGCATGTTGCTCCGTCTGCCCAAGTTTTATCCTGTAGAAACAGCCTTGTTTTCACCAACGTGGGGATTCTGTCCCTCCAGAGAGTTCAGATTCCTACCTTGGGTTTCAGAAGTTTTTCAGAGCATCCTTCCAAGTGTCCTGAGCAGATGTTACTGACTAAAACCAGCTGGAGTTTGCATTATTTACTCTCACCCATCTAAAACAGAGTCAGCATCTCTCTGGAGTGGCTGTCAGCCTCACTTACATCCCAGCACGTTTTCCTGAGTGAAAGTGAACTGGGAGGAGGGACCACCTCTGTGTGAGTACTGGGCTCAGGCTGCGCCTCCCGGGGACATCAGCCACCACCGGCACGGAGTCAGCGCTGGAGTCCCTTCTGCCCTCGCTACATAGAAAATACTCCTCACTAACCAAGAGAGAAAAAAATCGGAACAAGCGTGGACTGAGACCCCCATAGGCCCCACGGGCCCCGCATCCTGTGTGACACGGGGCAGGAGACAGCCCGAGGTGCAGCACCAGCCTGTGCCTGCGTCCCGGCAGTGCAGCCTTGAAATTTCAGGAGGGCCACACTCTGTGCAAAATCACACGTGCGCATTCTGCCCACACAAGTTTTGAGCCCACATTTGCCACTGAATTTCAGCCAAAAAGGGTGCTTTAAAAAATAAAACTGCTTGTCCTCTCTGAGTTTTTGTGTGACCTTCTGCGCGTCCACCAAGCCCCGGCTTCTTGAAATGCACGCCCCGAGCCACATCCAGCCCAGGGCTCCTGAGCTGTGCCCAGGCGGCTCCGGGCAGCTTTGTTCTTCCATGGACATGCTGACCTTCAGCGTTTCGTAGGCTGGAGACCCGGGGAACCCCACAGTGGCAGTTCAAGGGACGGGGCTAGGGCTGGGGCTGGTGGGGGAGTGGGGGTTCAGGCAGCTGTGGGATGGAGAAGAGCTTTGCCAGGAGGTTCGTGTGGCCTCAAGCTGAAGAAAATGTTTGTATGTCTTCATGCCACGTAATACTACATATTATTAAATAAGGTGTTTGGGAGTGCACGTCCTTTTCTCGGCAGCTGCTGTGAGACTCATCCTGAACGAGACCTGCAGAAGGAGGGTGAACGTTTTCCTCAGCTCCTCGGGACTGGGACTCGGGACAGAGGCCTGTGGCAGAGACAGGCTGGCAGAGCTGGGACCAGCCAAGAAAGGAGTTCTCTTCTGAAAGAGGCAGGAGGGAGGGCCCTCTGGGCTCACTGCCGCTGGGGAGCGAGGGGCATGGGGAGCCTCCTTTGCTGGGACACGGAGGACAGAGATCGGGTTTGGGGAGAGGCATGCCCAAGGGGAAGTCAGGGTGAGAGGACACACTGAGCCATGGACTCTTCCGCTGGCCCCACAAATGTCGTGGAAACCAAAATGCACCACCATGTGCTTGGAAGAAGCTGAGGACGAGGCCAAGAGTGATATCCCATCTGTGAGGGGACAGCAGACACCTGGGTTACACCGAAGCTTCACAGTGCGTCAGGTGTTGACTGCACGGCGATAGTGCACCCAGTGTTTAAGAGCATGGGCTTTGGGGTCCAGCAGATGTGGGTCCAAGTCGTAGTTCTACCACCTTTAATCGCTAGTTGATAAATAGGTCTTTACAGACACGAACGCTTTCCCAGGCACAGTGCTAGGTCTTCAGGTGATTGGGATGTCAGAGCGCTGTGGGGCCTTTAGCAAGGTGAGTCATCCCTTTCAGTGCCTGGTGTAAACTGAAGATGATACCTACATTACAAGGTGGCTGTTAATGTAAAGCATTTCCAATCTCCACCTGGAAAAATCCTGTTTAATGTGATCTATGCTTACTCAGTACTCCATTAATGCTAAGGAAGAAAAACACATTCTCTTTCAAGTTCTTTGTGACTTTAAGAGACTAATTAGGTCACTAACTGGCCTCCTTTTCTTCAGGACAAATAACCCAATTCCTTTGATCTTTCCTCACTGACTGTGTTCCAACCTTTAATCACCTTTAACATGAACTTTATTCCAGTTTGTCTACAACTGTTTTCAAATACAGTGAACACGGTAAACTACAGAAACGGGGCTGGTGCAGAGACGAGAGGAAAGGCAGGTCCCAGCTCTCCTTCAGGGTGCGCCTGGAGCCTCGCACAGCACTAGTCTCCTCTGCTTGTGCTCTTGGTGGGGATGCAGCCGCCAATAGCTCCCACTGGTGTAGGGCCTGCAAGGGAAGCCATTCCCTTAGCAGAGTCATCAAAGTCATTCTGGCTTCCTTCGCCTATGTGCGCATATCTAGAACGGAATCAGAAGTCTATGGACACATTTGCGTGCATTGCTGCTGGGACTGTGAGCTGTCATCTGGGGGGCAGTTTGGACCTGCTACAGCAGCTCCTCTTCTGGGGTTTCCAGAGAAAAATCATGGTGCGGGCAAGCGTGTGTGGGGGACTGTTCGTTGAAGCATGTTTCCAATAATAAAATGGAGAATGGTCTGGAGTCAATAGAAAGAGAATTGGTGAAATAAATGACAGTATTTCCATTTGACATAATCCTTAGAGTCGTTGAAAGGCTGTGGTTAAAGATGCCATGCAGGCCTGCAGGAGTGTGTTCGCTGGACATTAGGTGCGTGTTGAAAACATTGTAAGACGGAATGCAAGTAAGCACTTAACACTTTGTCTGGCCCTGCGAGGGTTAACTGTCATCACCTTTAAGAGTGGGATCTGAGGTTTTAGAGAAGCATTCATTGTGCCAACCCACCGCATCTCCTCCAGGCAGGAGTTACGATATTCCCCTTCACCTCCTGGGCTTCGTTTACCCACTTGGGCAAACAAATATCTGACTTTTTTAGGTTAGGAGATACTTGCTTATGCTGACGCTCAGGAAATTTTTATTTGCAGAAATAAAAATAGCTCCACTTTTGGAGCCACACCAGCTGCAGCCGTGCGCCCGTGGTCTCAGCAGACGCATCTCGCAGATGGGGGCGCCCAGGCGTAGAGACACAAAGTAACTTCCCTGAGGCGGGGCAGACTGAAAGCAAGAGCTCTGGAAGCCAGACAGGTTTCCCCAGCTGCAGGCGCCAACCAAGCACAGGACGAGCAGCTCAGGTTATTTATCTTACAGCTGGCTTGAGGCCGTGACTGCTACCCATGATGTTCTAAAAGGAAAACCATGGGATGGGGCAAGATGGAGGGTCTGGGCTGTGGCCCAGTTGCAGAAGGAGTCCTGAGATGGGGTGGCATGGAGCAAACCAGGTGGCATGGATCTTACCCTGACTTGATCTGGAGGGATGGCCCTATAGGGAGTTTCCGCCCTCCCCCAGGGCGAAGTTCATGCTGCCAGGCTGTGGGGAGGACACATGACACGTACCATAGCCAACTCACGAAAACTGGGACACCGTGAGGGCTGATGGGATTCTCCGGGGACGGTGTCGCATGCACACTGGCACGTCTTCCACAGCCCTTTGAGCTGCTTTCAGCCCCAGGGGGCTGACCCATGGGAATAAACCTGACCCCATGCCCCTTGTTCTAGGAAGTTCACTGGGTGACCATTCTATAGATCCAGTCCCATCTCTAGGATATTACCTAACTTTGCTTAACCCCCATTTGAAAAGCCCAAAGAGGCGCATACCCCCTGGGATGAGGGGCACCCCTCAGGGCCAGGTCAGGTTCTGGCAAAGGTCTTACTCTGCTGTCTCTGGCTGATGGAAGAAGAAACAGGATGGTGGATGGAAGGGAGACCCCTCAGATGGTCAGGGCAGCCTTCATTTTGCTTTTAATTTTACAACTGCTCTAATACCTCTACCCTAAATGTGTACACACTGAGATACGCAGATTTCTCTACTATTTCTTTTCCCCTGCCTCTAGGGTGGGAGACAGCGGATGCCTTCTCCGGGGTGGGGCTGGGCCCCGAGGCTACCCTACCAGAGCCCCTGGAAGGGCAGACCCTGAGCTCCAGGCAGAGGAGAGGACAGGGGGAGAGAGCCTCTGCCAGGGCACTCCTGTCTGTCTCCCCCGAGTTACAGAGAAAAGGAGGTGCTGAACCTACACTCTGGACTGGGGCTCTGCTCCTGCTCCTTCCCCAACCCCCTGAAATATTTTCTTGTCTGTAAGAGGAAGAAGGTGTGGACTGACTGCTCTAAAATCTGACTCTAAACCTTGCAGGTCACAAAAGGACCAGCCGTGTGTGATGAGACAGTGTGCTGGCCTGCACAGCCATCTCATCCCAGTTTGAAGCCAATGCCTGCCTTCTCTCACCTAACTCCACACCCTGCCCTGGAGACAGCGGCACTAGCAGGGCCCACTGACCAGAGCTGGCAGTGCGGGAACTCTCTCTGCATGGACACACGGTTTCTGGGAGAGGCACAGGAGGTGGCGAATTCCAACCCACAAGACATGTGTTTCTTGGGTTTGCTCTTCCTCCATACCCGCCTCCCTACACTGTGGTCCTGCTGAAATTCAGGGGTGCCCTTAGCACAGGAGGTGAAGAAAGCTGGTAACCTTCCTTCTTGGAGCCTGTAGGCAGGCCACGGGCTCCCCCAGCCCAGAAGGAAAGAATCAATAATAGCTGCCATAGAAATAGTCCTAAAACAAGCTAACTCTGCAAAGGCAAGATCAGAATTCATATTTTGGGGCACTTGCAAATTTTATTTATTTGCTGCTGAATCTCTGGCTCAATCCATATAATCTTTGTCTCTTTCAGATCTGTACATTCTAAAATTGTTAAGTTTATGTGAAAACCTAATAAGGATTCTATAGAAATGTAATTAAATAAAATTTTTAAGGTTTTTTTTTTTTTATTTTTAGGGAGAGGGGAAGGCAGGGAAAAAGAGAGGAGACTTGGCCCACAACCCAGGCACGTGCCCTGACCAGAAATCGAACCAGTGAACTTTCAGTTTTCAGGATGACACCAACCCACTGAGCCACACCAGCCATGGCAATTAAATGAAATTTTGTTGCCCTTCCAAGGTTTTGAGACCTCAACTACTACACTCAACATCCACATTCTAGACATAGGCAACCTCATTTCTAAAGGGTACACTTAGATTAATTGAAAGCAATCAACAAATGTGCCTATTCAACAGTAAGAGATGGACAACATTTTACAAAGCAAAATTTGTCATCTGTACCACATATAAAATGATTGGAGCTTCATAGACAAGTATTTTGTTTTAAACTAAGCCATTTTTATAACATGAGCTAGAAAACTGTCCATGTTCAATGTAGCAAGAGAGTTATGGCATGGCGCCATGGTGATGTCTGACAGAGCATTATTCGTTCTGCCCTGGCTGGGTGCTCAGTCGATTGGCGTGTCGTCCCGTGCACCAGAAGACTGCAGGTTCAGTCCCTGGTCAGGACACACACCTAGGCTGCGGGCTCCATGCCCGGTTGGGGCGCATACAGGAGGCAACCGATCAATGTTTCTCTCTCACATTGATGCTTCTCTCTGTCTTCCCCTTCCTCTGTCTCAAAAATCAATAAACATATCCTTGGATGAGGATGGAAACAACAGCAGCAACAACAAAAGAATTATCTGTACCACCTTAAAAATTAAAGTGCATTATCATATGAATCACATGAAGCTGATTTTGATCCACAGTTGAAACCTTGAGGAAATTGAAGAAAGAATTCAATGCATTTTTAATGTCTGATATTTTAAAGACTAGCTTTCCAAGTGTCACAACAAATTTTTAAGATGCAGCATGAAAGTTAATTACAGAACCTTCCCCCATCAACCAGCCAGCAGTTAGCTTCAGGCATTGGGTGACAAAGCCACTCCTGCGCCAACGCGGTGTGACCCTCTGATCTCACAGGTGGGCAGAGCTCCTGCTGTGTGAGGCCGAGGTCCCTGCTCAGGTGAAAACAAATTCCCTAGGGAAAGCAACGTCTGAAAAATTATATGAAAGAGGACTACTGTGATTTACCTTGCGTTTTCCTCATTCTAGTCCTCAAAAATTGGTGAAGGGGCGGGGAGAGAAATGTAGGAAACACACAATTTCAAAAATAAAAGTATTGTGCCCTGGCTGGTGTAGCTCAGTGGATTGAGCACGGGCTGCGAACCAGGCATCGCAGGTTCGATTCCCAGTCAGGGCACATGCCTAGGTTGCAGGCCATGGCCCCCAGCAACCGCACATTGATGTTTCTCTCTCTCTCCATCCCTCCCTTCCCTCTCTAAAAATAAATAAAATCTTTAAAAATAAATAAATAAAAATAAAAGTATTGCGTAAGAACCAGGAAAACGCATTCTGCAGTGCAGGTGACCTGGCAGTCGGACCGTCACACGCCTGCGTGTGTGATGTCCGCGGTGCTTCGACCCGCTGAGTGTCCGTGAGGGCCAGGCTCGGAGACGCCTGACTGCCCACTTTTGTGGGCAGCGACAGTGGCCGGCTGCCCCACCAGGCCTGGAACACAGGCACGTCATGAACAAGGGCACCGTCTCTAGCCCTGACCCAAGCCCACGGAAGACGGCCAGTCTGGCGCTTCTGAAACCACGGCGGCTCACAGCGCGCAGACCCGTCTTGACTCCCTCCCGACCCCGCTGCCCTGGCCGCGTCGTGGGAGGGTGGGGGTAGGGGCAACAACGCACATATCAATGAGTTATATATTCTGAATGTTCTTCAAACTCTATTAAAATTGGTACAACACATTTTTTATTTCAAAAAGCCTCTTTATTGAGCTATTATTGACACTAAAAAAGCTGTACAAAATTAATGTATTCAACCCGATGAATTTGGGGGCAAAAGTACACATCTGTGAAACCATCACCACATCAATGCGCACGCGCACCCGCTGCGCCTGGGAGCCGCCTCCGCCCTCCTGCTCGTTAGTATGATCATAGAACACCTGACATCTGCCCCTTGGCAAAATTTTAAGTGTGCAATACAGTAGCGTTCACTATAGGCTCTTTGCTGTACAGTGGGTCTCCAGGACCTATTTTGTACAACTGAAACTTTGTACCCTTTGACTAATTAACTAGATTAAAATTTAAAGGCAGGAGAAAACAAGTGTATTATTAAAAAAAAACAAATATCGTGAATCTTATGGTAAAATTCTTGTCCAAAGTGATAACCACTTCTAATGCTTTAGTCTCACCAATTTACAATCTCTACATTAGATTTTCTTAAAACGGGGCACAGTGTGTAATTGAAAGCTGGTGGAACAGTAAAAAGCACTGAGAGGCAGAAACTTGACTTCTAAAAATCACATGTGTAGTTATTTTTACAGTAACCTTTCTTACAGCTGTCTACATGAGAAATTATATCTGGTATGTGCTGCCCAATCCAGTAGTCACTAGCTACATGTGCCTTTTTATATTTAAGTGGATGACAATGAAATAAAGTAAAAAATCCAGTTCCTCAGCCTCACTGGGCAATCTCAGATGCTCAGCACCCACACGAGGCCAGCAGTTACTGTGCTGGCTAGTACACAGAATACTTCCGTCAACACAGGAAGGCCCGCCAGACAGCCCTTCTCTGGAGTTTTTCTAGGTGATCAGAACAGAAAATACAGCTGACACCGTTTTAAAACAAGTAACTGTTGATACAGCTTTTAAAAATAAGTAACCATTTAGTTTGATAGTTCTGTAATAAATATTTGAGAACTAAATTATACAATGCAAAATATGTAACATCAACATGAAACGCTGACCTTAAAAACAACTCACTAACTATTGAATTGCACACTTTTAAAAACTCATGTTTGGAAAAACTGAGTGTGCATTCTTAAACTCTTCAGTTTTGTCCCATTCTCATGATTTTATTTCATACCTCTTGCAAAAAAAGCCAAGCCTGATTTTGTACATCCTCCACGGTCGTCATCGCAGAAACCTGAACGAGAACACCCAGACCACACCTGTGTGCCGCTGCCTGCAGCGCGCACCCACCCACCGCTGACGCGGACTGTGCACTGGGTTTGCTCAGTAAGAATTATTGTTCGTGGGTCTCCAGGTCTGTGAGCCACCTGACTGCCATACTGAGGTGGACTGCCGAACTTTGTCTTCCTTGAAATATTTTATCAAATGTAAAGTATAGATCATTTTCTTAAAAAGCTTGCAAACTGGGCAGACTGGAGAATAGCTCATCAATGTATTTCTCCCTCAGGAGGACTAAGAAAGTAGCTAATGTCCTGCTTTTTTTAAAAAATCCTATTTTTGTTATCTTATTTTGAGAGTTTCTTCTGGTTACCTATCATTCCATAATTTCAAATGTTTCCTAGATTTCCTTTTACAAAAGCACTGAGGCTCATGAAATCACCTAGTTTTTAAAGGTCCAGGGCCACGGTGGCCCAGCAGGGCTGGCTGTGGGGGCTGTGCGGGGAGGGCCTCTCCTTCCAAACACTGAATGCCATGCTCTGGCTTGTGCTCAGAGGCAAGGAAGCTCCCTCTAGCACGTGACAGAAGACAGTCTTGTATTTAGAGGTGTTACAACAAAGAAATTCTGAGATTCCCTGTCTTCCAGCAATTGCCCTCGGTGTCAAGTAGACAGGTCCGTCAAGGACAGACATGCAGCTTAACATCCAGACGGAAGGGAAGGAGCAGTGTCCAGTGACAAAGCAGGTTGTCTCGTTTTGGACAGACCTGCCACTTTACAGGTGGCAGATCTTGGGCATGTTACTTAGTCTCTTGACCCTTAACTTCCTCACCTGAAAAACGGGAGACAACGAAAGTGCGGATAACGAGGACATCTGGGGCTGGGTCATTGTAAAGATTGAAAGAGCTAATTTATGTAAAGTGCCTAGCTCTGGCTGCCTGGCTCAGCTGGTTGGAACATCATCCCATACGCCAAAAAGTTGCAGGTTAGATTTCGGTCAGGGCACACACCTAGGTTGTGAGTTTGATCCCTAGTCAGGGCTGTACAGGAGGGAACTGATCGATGTTTCGCTCTCATATCAGTGTTTCTCTCTCTCCCCTTCCTCTCTCTCTAAACCAATAAACATCCTCAGGTGAGAATTCAAAAAATAAATAAATAAAAATAAAATGCATAGGACAGTACCTGGATCAACCGTCTCCCAATGTTTTGCCATTAGTCGTCACTTTCAATAACAGTTGTACCATTATTCCACAAGCTTGCTGCCCTGCCACCCGCGAGATTCCCTTGCCCCTTTCCAAAATGCTAGCAAAGCGAACTTGTAATGTCTGGAGCTGGTTACACACTTTCCGGCAAGTTCTGGACCTCTGTGTATCCTTCTTTAAGGCTTTCAAGCTCTGCTGTGGCAAAGAACTAAAGTGACCAGTGCCTCTGCCACATTTTCATGCTGCTGTACAATGACTTCTGATGTGAATACAGCATTGGACAGTTTGGGCCCAGACCGTGCTGTGCTCCAGGAAGTGGAGAGCACGGGAGCAGTGGGTACAGAAGTAGGGCCAGGGGGCTTCTCTCGACTTGCATGTGTAGACATCCCTTTTAAGACTTGAATTTACGCTTTAAATCTACCTCCAAGGATGTGCAGAATTGGTAAGTAATACATGTAAAGCCCTGAGAATGGTATAGAACAGAGCGAGTGCTCAGAAAGTGATGGCCTTTGTAGCAATAATTATTATTCAAATGATCACAACAATTTCTAATAGTCAGTAGTCACAGCAAATTATTCAGCCTTGGGAGGAAACAAAAGACAAGTCTTTTCACTTCAAGCTTTTTCTCATCAATAAAAATCAACCCCGGAATAAAGTTCTGGACAAGGAATCTTGTTTTGGGTTCACAGTCTGGGTCCTGCTTCCAAGCCAATGACTTTGGTAAGTCAACCTGGGCCGGAGCTTCCTGGTCAGTGAGGTGAGGTGTGTGCAAGGTCCCTTCCAGCTTGAGAATATGGACTCTTTGACTACCAACACATCTAAAGAATCAATTTATATAACAATGAAAACAAAATCTCTGCTGTGTTTTAAAAGCCTGCACATAAATTAGCTAATTAAAAAAATAATAAATGTTTCTAAAGAATTTTTTATTCGTGCAAATGCATGTCTATACAAATGCAAACTTCTGGCTGCTAAGCTCTTTTTTGAACATACACTTTGGTGGATTTCAATAAACAGAAATAAATGTATTTAAATCTCACATTTACAAAGCACCTAAATGTGCTTTTAGTGATTATGCTAGTTCATTCAGTGCAGTTTCTGAATGTTTTAAAAGAGTTGGCATCCCACCGTCTCATGGGGCCTGTCTGGACTCCAAGGCACACTGCTCAGGCCTCGGAGTGCCCACCGTGCATCTACGCCAGTCCACTGACACCGGGCCCAGGCTGCCTTCAGAGTCACCTGAACTCTCGTGCACAGGCCGCCCCCTGCGAATCTGGCTGGCGTTTCTTAGCAGACGTTGCTAGTTTCTCAGTATGTCACAGTGCCTAGCAAAGGGAGCAACTTGCAACATTTCGTCAAGACAGCTGATAGGCAGACATGGCTCGCCTCTTTGCACGACCACATCGGGATTACAACTAAAATACAGAACAACTATCACTAAGAACTGTCAGAAATCAAGTTCAATGGAAGTCTGACAACTACCAAATTAAAGAAACCACATCCATCCAGGCCGGTAGAAGGGGTGCAGATGTGGAATGGGCAGGCCCCACACCCACGGACGGTAGATAAAAATGGAGACATAGCTTGGGAGCGAGGAGTCCCAGACCCATATCAGACCCCCCAGCCCAGGATTCCGGTGCCAGGAAGATAAATCCCACAACTTCTGACTGAAAAATCCAGCAGGGATTGATTCAGTGAAAGAAACTGCTAGAGCCCCAAGCAGCTTCTTAAAGAACCCACACATGGACTCACCTATTCAGATTTACTCCCTCTGAGCTCCAGCACTGGGGTAGCAGCTTGAAAGATACCAGTAGCATGAAGGGAGAAACCGAAGTATCTGGCATCAAGGTGAGCAGAGGTCATTGTCCCTTTCCTAAACACTTTCCCCTGCAGAGCCCCAGAGCCCCAGAGCCCCAGAGCCCGCAAGCTGGTGCCACATCTGAGATTCCATCAACCTGGCTAACGCTGGAGATAACCTCAGAGATCCCCAGAGACTCCGCCCAACCCAAATTATGGGCAAACCCAAGCTGCTTTTCCATAAGAATGGCTGGTTTGGCTTCTAAATCCTATCAAACAAGAAATGGCTGGCTTCAATGAGCCCCATAGCTCCCTTCAGTGGGAGCCAGACTAGATTCACAGCTTGGCTTCACCTGGTAATCTCCAAGCCCCACACAAGTAGCAGTCATCTCAGATTGCTTTACAACTCAGGTAGGGTGACCTGGTCAAAACACAGGTCAGGCCTGCACCACCCAGGAAACCCCAGAGCATGTGCATACAGTGGAGAGCTACAGACCACATCAGAGAACCACCACACTTTCCCTGCACAACTGATCCTACATGGAAGGCAGAGGCTGGTGGTCAGAGGCCACGGACAATGTTTGCCGCTGATGGGCTCGGGCTCAGTAAATCTCTCCCATTGACCTGACAACAGCAATCAAGGCTCAACTACAAGAGGAGGGTGTACTCAACCCACACAAGTATACCTCAAGTACCCAGCTTGGATGATAGGGGAGGCTGTGCCACTGGACCCTACAGGACACCCACTATATTAGGCCACACTACCAAGACACAGAGTCATAGCAGTTCTACCTAACACATAGAAACTAACACAGGGAGGCTGCCAAAATGAGGAGACAAAGAAACATGGCCCAAATGATAGAACGGATCAAAACTTCAGAAAAAGAACTAAACTAAATGGAGATAAATAATCTATCAGATGCAGAGTTCAAAACACTGTTTATAAGGATGCTCAAGGAACTTTGTGAGGGTCTCAGCAGCATTAAAAAGATCCAGTCAGAAGTGAAGGATACACTAATTGAAATAAAGAACAATTTACAGGGAAATTATCATAGAATGAAGAAAGCCAGAATCAAATCAACGATTTGGAACATAAGGAAGCAAAAAACAACTAATCAGAACAACAAGAAGAAAAAAGAATCTAAAAGAAAGAGGATAGTATAAGCAGCCTCTGGGACAACTTCAAGCATTACAATGTTTGCATCATAGGGGTGTCAGAAGGAGAAGAGGAAAAGCAAGAAATTGGAAATCTATCTGGAAAAGTCGTGAGAGAAAAATTCTTTAATTTGGTGAAGGAAATGTATATACAAGTCCAGGAAGCACAGACAGTGCCAAACAAAATGGATGCAAAGAGGCCCACTCCAAGACACATCATAACTAAAATGCCAAAGATTAAAGATAAAGAGAGAATCTTAAAAGTAGCAAGAGAAAAGCAGTTAGTTACCTACAGTGGGGTTCCCATAACACTGTCAGCTGATTTCTCAAAGGAAACTTTACATGCTTTAGAAGGAATTGGAAAAAATATTCAAAGTCATGAAAAGCAAGGACCTACAGCCAAGATTGCTCTACCCAGCAAAGCTATCATTTAGAATTGAAGGGCTGATAAAGAGCTTCCCAGATAAGAAAAAATTAAAGGAGTTCATCATCACCAAACTATTATTATATAAAATGTTACAGGAACTTATTCAAGAAAAAGAAGATCAAAACTATGAACAATAAAATGGAAAAAACACATATGTATCAATAATTGAACCTAAAAAACAAACTAAGCAAACAAGAACAGAGACAGAATCATGGATATGGAGAAGATTTTGATGGTTGCCAGATGGGAGGAGGGTGGGGGGAATGGGTAAAGAGGTGAGGGGGTTAAAAAGTACAAATAGATAGTCACAGGATACAGGATATAAAGTACAGTATAGGAAATGGAGCAGCCAAAGAATTTATACTCGTGACCCATGAACATGAACAATGATGTGGGGATTGCCTTGAAGGGGTGGAGGGTATTGGATGGAGTAGAACAAAGGGGGAAAAATTAGAACAACTATAATAGCATAATCAATAACATATAATAAAAAAAATAAAAATTGGAAAAAAGAACAAAACCAAGTGGCCTACACAAAGGCTGTGTGATTTTAGGCAAGTCACTGACCTCTCTGTGTGCCAGTTTCCTTCCTTGTAATGGAGAATATCAATACATGCCTCATAGCATTGCTGAAAAAATTACATGAAAGAATGCATGGAAAGTTTTTATCTAGCAAGCCAGCTCACTAAGTAGTGAAAGCCACATTAGCAGCAGTAGTAATGATAATACTAGTGAAGAGTGCCATCCTGGTAGCTGTCTGTTAAGCACAAAATTACACCCTTTGTGTATTGTATCTCACCAGCACTGCGAGGACATGGAGATTCATGGGTAAGCAATGTGCCCAGAGCCATGTAATAGGAAGTGACACAGAAGGGGACATGAACCCAGTGATTCTAGGGCCACAGCCACTTGATTAATGAAGACTATATAATGACTGGTTTACATCTTTTTCTCTTAAAGTTATAAACCTATCTTTATTCCAGTAGAAACGGCTTCTGTGGTCCATGTTGTTTATTCATGCTTGCAAGCAGAACCTCTTCAACACATGGGCCCCTGCTGGACTAAGTCAGTAAAAGATGGCTTGAAACTAAATGAAAAACAAAGTCTGAAAAGCCAAAGAAATGATCTTCACACTACCAGTAAGGCTGGGTACAGTGAAATAAGCTTTGAAATATCCATGTGAAAAGAACTCTCAGGATTCATCAACTGTTCAGAACTAAAACAAGTACCTTCTGCAGAGGGAAGATTTTTGAATGAGAACAGCGTGAAGCAGCCCCAAAGCCCAGACCAGCGCAGCTTTCCACTCTGCGTGGTTTGTTTGCGTTGAGTTCATGGAGGTGGGGGTGAGGGAGGAAGCCCTTGTCCCTGAGACAGACTTCGTGTGGGATGAGAGCATCCAGAGAGAGCAAGGTCCACTGCGCAGGCCTGGCGGCTTTCGGCCGTGGCTGCTGGGCCTGGGGCCAGCACAGTAAGTTACTGTGCTCAGAGTGCAGTTACTGTTCTCAGTTACTGCGCTCATCACCTCTGGATTCGGATGTCTCAGGAATACTCAGATTTTCACTTAGAGACGTCCCAAATTCTCAACTGAAAATGCACCCACATGAGAAACATTGAGTCACTTGGTCTGGGAGAACAGCTGCCTCTGTCCCAAAGGCTATTCAGAGGGACCCTCTGTGTCCTTTATTGTGGGATTTGCTGCTCCTTACACTGGGTCCTGTGTCTTTAATAATTAGCATTTTTTGCTTATCTAAAATAGGCTATGTTCTCACAGCTTCAAACATTCCTAAAGAGAAGTAACCAGAAGAGCACCCATGAAAATGACAACTCCGCTCAGTGTCAACACAGGCAACCTTGTTCTAACCTGAAGCTGGGCCCTAGAATTCATGAGTCCTGCTGAAATCTGACTAGTGCCTGTATTTCCTGGACTGTAAGTCGCAGGGTCGTGAGGTTAGTGTAAGGATGGTGTGAGGCGTCAACCCACCTGCATCCTAGCAAACACACTCATTATGGAAGCACGGTTCTGTCCCGAGGGGCTCGCTCAGCCTTGCCCGTGGGACACCGCAGGACCTCAGTCCCTGCCAGCCAGGCCCCAGTTCTCTGCACTTCCTCAATGAACACTTCAGATCTGGGCGTTGGAGAATGAAGGTGCAATAGGAGAGAGGAGAGAGTGTGACCGTGCGTGTGTGTGCGTGTGTGCGTACAAGTCACATGACTGGAGATGGTGGGTGTGGATGGACATGGCTGAATGGCCAACCCGACTGTGGCATATTCTGGAAGCTTTACAGGTAGGTCACAAACAGGAAAAAATCATCTTTCCATGATGACAGGTCTGATTAGACTTTTCCCCTTTCGTTGAATTGTCTTTATATCAATTCACCGTGTCACGTGTTGTGGTGGGCGACAATGGTCTTGTCCTAGTGGAAGGGCAGAAGTTCAGTCGAGTGTGATGGCTAAGAAAATAACCTCACAAACAGCAGCCAGTGCAAGGGCACTCACCACAAGGCAGCACCGCTCGCCGAGTCACCCAGAAGAGGACAGCATGAGGACTGCCTGGCAGAGGCCGCAGGAAAGCCTGAGAGGTCCCAGTTACACTGAGATATCAGTGCCCCTAAGTATGTTAGTGCCTTATTGGGATTCAATCAGAGCTCCATGGCATGGATTGAAGGGTGTTGCACCCCAAGTCTCTGAGTCAGTAGGTCTGGGTGAGGCCCGAGACTGCATGTTAACACATTCCCAGGAGATGCTCCGCACTGACCGGGGTCCACCTGCGAGGCCCAGGGCTGTGCAGCAAGCAGAGGCAGGCGCCGTCAGTCACTCTGCTCTGGATGGCGCTACGTTTAGTGGGTTGCGGCATCGCAATTTGTGGCAGAGAAAAGGCAGATGACATGGGAAAAGGATACAGAAAATGATCAAAAAGATATGAAGTAAAATCAGAACAACTGATTTAAGTAATTGAGATAATTTTACTTGAAAAAAAAATATTGTTTAATCAATATTTTCAAAGGATAAATGTTGACTTTGACTGAAGTGTTCTCTGCATCTCCATGGGCTGAGCCAAGACAAACAGAATGAGATTAGGAATACTAAAACACCACTAAGCATTGAGGGAAAGTGTAGAACTTTAGTGTCAAAGATATCTTGACTTTGATTCAGTATAGAAAATGCCACTCCGTAAGATTTCATCCAATTTTTAGATTCTGTACTGTCCAAGAATAAATTTGCTCACAGTTCCAAAGGGTCCTGGAAGAAGGAAGTGTATAGTCGGACCAGACCCGGCTTCCCCTGAGGTTGTAGCCGAGCAGCCATGACATCTGTGGAAGAGGCCACCTCCCATCCTCTGTGGAAAGTTCACACTCTCACCAACCCAAATGAGAACCCCGTGGATTCCAAAAGTGTGCTGTCTGGTGAGAAACACAAACCCAAGCCTTTGAGGGGATGCCAATAAGATGTTCCCTTACCTTTTAAAATATTCAGATAGTCCAGTATCAGGGAAATCTGGGCCCTATAGATGTTTTCATTTTGGCTCCAAACTTATTTTCAGTTGAAAGTTGGCACTTGATGTTACTATTTAAATTTTTATGATTAAAAATGTCCTAGATTTCTTCCATATATTTTATAGCATGGAGATATTTAAGTTATATTCTAAAGTCCATTTTAGTTATATACTTTGACATACTTCTATTGCATAAAAAAATGTTCTCGCCTCCCTGGGAAGAAAAGAAGCACAGTGGATGTAACGGCCACCGTGACTATTATGAATAGTACTTTGCTGCTGAAAAGTCACAAAAGATTACAGATAAATGTCAAAACCACGGTGAGATATTTTAAAATTTCTCTGATGTACCTGGCTGGGAAAAGGTTGCTTTAGGATAAGTTCAGTTGAATTTTAGAACATGGAGAACAACAGTTTTCATCTTAATTATCTCGATATATTTATGAAAACATGTGCTGCTCCCCCAGCACAAACCGCATGCATCACAGAGAGAATGCTCCTGTCTAAGAAAACGGAGGTGACGCCTTTGTTGCCAGGTACACTCACACAGGCACATAGAAACACACACGTACGTATGTACACATATGTATATATACATACAAAATTTATGAGAGACTTGCCTTAAGATAATGGTAATTAGGATTTTAAAAAGTGAGAACATAAATAAGCATAGAGTAAATAGATTTATAGATCTTTACTAGATACTAGAAATTCTAGGAAAAGTTCAAAGTTCACGTCCACTGGATATAGACTAGTATCTGTGTACTGACCTAAATACATGTATGTAAAACATGTATTTGTATGTTTTAGAAGATTTACAGTGACGAAGGGGTGACCATTACCATGAGCAGCTGTCTGCAGGCCCCCGCCACCAGCACCCCTGGGGCTTGTGAGAGTGTAGAATCTGCACTGTACCGAGATCCTGAGGTGGGACGTATGACCTGTAAACATTTGAATTTGAGGATCTCGTCAAAATCACCAGCACTTTTTCCTGCACTGCTTGTTAAAGGGCAGTAGATCTGTCTGCTCATTCAAACCCTGTTTATTCCTTGTTGAAGTCTATCAGCTACTTCTGACTCTAAGCACTCTCACCAGATTTGAAGGTTCCAAACGGATATCAAAACCATCCAATAGCCCTGGCTGGTGTAGCTCAGTGGACTGAGTGCTGGCCTGCGAACCAAAGCATCGCAGGTTCGATTCCCAGTCAGGGCACATGCCTGGGTTGCAGGCCATGGCCCCCAGCAACCGCACATTGATGTTTCTCTTTCTCTCTCTTTCTCCCTCCCTTTCCCTCTCTAAAAATAAATAAATAAATAATCTTAAAAAAAAATCCAATAATCACTAAAATTTTTAAAGGAGACAAGAAAGTAGTCTGTCCCTTTATTACACCAGGCATGTAATCAAAGTAGAGACACAGCATCAGTTAACATAACACCATTCATTTAACATGTAATTTGAATTTGGTATGTCAGTTAGTTGTCTTAATTTTATATATGTTACTATGAAATAAGTCAATCATTATTCTAATAATGGATGAGCGTTTCTTTAAGAAAAATATTTAAGAAGTCTCCAAGATATTTTATTGGCACTATACATCTTTATTTCTCATCTTCTCATTTAAACTTGTTTAAATCCCAGTTTACATTCCAGGGACTTTAAGACCGTTCACACTCACCAAGTCAGATGAGGAATTCTTCCACCTGAACTTGGCTGCCAGGAAAGGGGGTGCTCTGTCCCCCAACCCCAACTCTGCCTCCGGGTACCAGGAAGGAAGACGGCCCCCTTTACAATAAAGACACAAACTTGATAATACAAAGAAAGAGAGTTATAGGGATAAAAGGAAACCAAACCATGGATAGCTACAACCTGGATAGTGAGCCTCGACTCAGGTATGGTAACTAAATTGGCCAGGACACCTGTTTCTACTGGAAATTACGGAAATTCTTTGCTAGCTAAAATTTTTTATCACATGGAGTAAGAATGCCTGCTACCTCAGGACTGTTGGAAATATGACTGTTTTACATGACGTATTTAGTCTTGTTGCAAAGTTAACATTATTGAAGCTATATATGTATATAGAGGTATACACACATATCTAAACACATACATACATATCAAGACATGTGCACACTTCTTAATAATTAACCTCACAGAAATGAAGACACTTTGTAGGAAACCACATAAACTTCCAAAAAACCTTCACAATTTAAACATGTTATAGTTGAATTGAAAAACCTTAGCTAAAAGCAGATGTTTCAAAAACAGGTAAAAAGCAATCATTTAACTAGTATTTATGAGAACATTATATACTGATGTACGTGTATGATCTAGAGCTTAAAATAACAGCTGGAGGGAAAACCGCTGTATAGTAAGAGTGCCCTCCCCTATTCGCACTAAAACATTGCACTGGGCCTCTGGGCCTGGGCTGGCCTTGCTCCAAAGGGGGAAAATGCTGAGCAAAGAAGAGGATGTTAAGAACAGAACTTTTCTGCACAGGAGCACGCTAACAGTCACATCACATGTGATAATAAGAAGCTGTATATCTTAATTGGAGAATTAAAAGGTAGTGGGAATAATGTGTTAGAAATCAAGAGGGAGCGAGGCAGCGGTGCAGAAAGACGGCAGGTACAAATGCTGGAGAACCTGGGTTCCCATCCTGACTCTGCCCTTGAAGCTGTGGCCTCCAACACGTTTCTCAGCCTTGATTAGCCTCAGTCATCTTGCCTGAAACCGTGTGCACTGAGTACAGTAACAGAGCAGGCGAAGCATCCAGCAGAGGGGCCTGACACTCAGAGTGTGGTGAAGAACAGTATATAGTATTATGATGATAATTCTAACTTGGAGAGACGCACCATTTCTACAAAAACATCATTTATTGCTTTCAAACTTCCTTATGAATATTTCCCAGCCCCTGACCAAACCAACTTACCTTAATTATTTCTGCCATGGAGATGCTATTGCCTTTAAGGATTAAAAACAGACTCATTCTACTCAATCTACCAACTCAATCACACATTTGAGAAATTTTCTAAAAGGTGTCCGCTTCATTAGGTTGATCATAAGGTAATAGGCATTGAAAATCCTTTCCCATTTCTGACGTATTTTAAACTTTCTCCTGCTTCCACAAGTAGCCTAAGGGAGGGGACACAGGTTCAAGAGGATTTATTCCTACTTGTGCTACACAAGAAGGGGCTCTGGAGAGACGGCATCAGCATGCGCACAGCTGGAGGAGTCCTGAGACCCCCATGGGCAGGCCACTGAGGACACACCAGTGAGGTCATCTACTGCAACTGATTCCCCAGGGGCCCTTACGCTGGTCTCAGCACCAGCTAGAAGGGCTCGGCTGACGTGCTGGACAGAAACTCTCTCGCTGGCCGCAGAGCTGCAGCTGCAAACCCACTGCCCATGGAAGGAAGGTCTGTACCCAGGCCCTCTGTCTGCACTAACGGGAATGCTGCTCAGACACAATGATTTTGCCATATGTTTAAAATCAGTTCTCCTGTGTAATTTCCTCATAAAATCTTTGCTCTCTGAAAACAGGCATTATGGGTTTTTTTTTCTGCATTTAAGTTGTTCTTCTGCTGCAAAGAAGTTCAAACTTAGCTTTCTATGAATGGCCACTGGTGAACTTACGTGACATATCACAGTCAGATAGGGGTGTTATGCACTCACAAACAAATTAATCATTAAAATAGGAGACTGCCTGTTTCAATATAAACCAGAAATACTTGGTTTACAATATCGATTCTATTTGTCTCAATCAAGAATAACTATTAATGCATTCTTACAGATAGAAAAAGTGATGTTTTTCTTATTTTGTGATAGTGTTACATTGATTTGTTTTTCAGAATATACTGAAATAAACTGAATCTACTTTTAAAAGTTATTCATTTTTTCCTTTTGTTTCCTGAAAACAATCAGACTGTTGCTTAAGAAACTACAAGGGTGAATCTAATGAATCCTACTTGATATGTAAATCAAAACCAATTTTGTCATTCACTTTAAAGGACATATTAAAAACCTATGTTGAAAAAGAACTCATTTGATTCTGGTACATGGCAACATTAGAAACTAGTGGTCTAGCTAACGCAGGCAACCATGCAGAAAGAGTTACAACAGTCACAGAAATATCAGAGTAGTTCTTGCTGAAAGTAAAGGAAGAATGAATAAGAATGGGTCCCTAGTTTCAGTGTTGGTAACTTATTACTGAGTTCATATTAACAAAATCAGGTCCCTTCCAAACATAAACATGTGAAATCTTTTCATCAGGTTGAAAGAGGTTGCATTCTATTAGATATATGCAACATTAAAAATCTACCTTGACATTAAAAAAAAAAGTCTGGAAAAAGTAACTTCATTTTCCTCAATGACTCAGTTTTATTTTAAAGTCCAGGTAAAAACTCTGGGATCGTTTACTTTTTTATAACATCATGGCCATGTCACATCCCTTCCTTTCTGAACCACCACCAACCCCCCAAACAAACATAAAATAAAAACCTTGTCTCCAAATAAAACATAAAACAAATCCCCCACTCCCAAACAAAACACACAAAAAAATGTTGAGCAAAGAACTCAACATCTTTTTTCAAAAGGGTGAAAACACTGGTAACATTATTTTCACTTCAGTTACTTAACTCATCTGACTGGAAGCTTCACAAATGCTAAGGGTTCCTGTGGATCCAAAGAGAATCCAGTACAAAGAATTTAAGGAAAGCATCGCAGCCGTTGGCCGGGCAGTGGAAGTGCTGGGTAAACGCAGCGCTGGGTGTGCAGGAGCTTGGGCTCGGGAGGCTGCTACACATCGCTGGGTGACCGAGCTCTCTGGGAGAGGCTGGATGGGATGCAGCCGCAACAAACGAGGCAAAGGGCTTTCTGGATCTCTTGGTTTCTGAAAGCGTATATGACAGGATTGATGACAGAATTGTAGGTGGCGGGCAGGAGGGTGGCGTAGGTGTAGATGGAGGGGTAGGTGTAATCAGCTATCAAGGAATAGAGCGTGAAAGGCATCCAGCAAGCAGCAAAGGTCCCCAGGATGATGGCCAGGGTGGAGACCCCTTTCCGGGTGGTCACGTAGTGCGAGGTGGCCAGGAAGTGGTGCTGCAGGGCTATCTGGTGGGCATGCCTCATGACGATCTTACAGATCTGAATGTACAGCTGGAGCATGAGCGCGAACATGAAGAGGAAGGAGATGGAAAGGATGGCCGCGTTGTTCTTGGTGAGCGGTCTGACCACGCTGCAGGTGGACTCGTCTCTGAGGCAGTTCCAGCCCAGGATGGGCAGCAGTCCCAGGCAGATGGAGGTCCCCCAGAGCATGATAAGCATGACATAGGTAAACGTGACTGTCCTCTCCGAATGGTATGTCAAAGCATAATACAGGGAGAGGTAGCGGTCCACAGTGATGGCCAGCAAGCTGCAGACAGAGGCGGAGAAAGAGGCGACAATGAGTCCAATTGTGACCAGCTTGGTGGCTTCTGACTGAAGCAGATAGGCAAAAACAAAATTGATGATGAGTCCAATGCCCGCCAACAGGTCTGCCAGAGCCAGGCTGCCTATCAGCAGGAACATGGGTGCTCGGAGGCTGGGGTTATGGAAGATGATGAGGACCACCACGGCATTTTCACAGGAGATGAGAGTTCCTGAGGTACACAAGACAATGTCCCAGGGGTTGACCACGAGCTCGGGCTGTGGCTCCACAACAGGAACCTGGGGGGAGACGGCAGCTGAGACGTTCTCCGGAGCAGCACCGGCATCTAAGTAATCCCGAAGCAAGCCGCTGAAATTGACCTTCGGGTCTCCGTTCATTTTAACCCCTGGCCTCTTCAACGAAAAGACATTTTTTTTAATGGAAAGGCACATCAGGGGGACAGTCCAACATCATGCAAAACGACACAAAATGAAAGCCAGACCCTCTTTCAATACCGCTATCAAATGCCACAAGTTTCGTGAACTGTAAAACCGTTATGAAATAAAACAAAATCTAAAGTCTCTGTGATCTAAAACCCACTGCAAACAATGCCATGTGGCATTGGGGAAAGCACAGGAAAGGACTTCAAAACACAGTCGCAAATGAGGCAGACCCACGGGGACGGTGCGGTCCGCTGGCTGGAGTGCGGTGACGCACCCGCCAGCACCGCATCCCGCAACCTGAGCGGACGGCTGTGACATCTGGCGGCCGGAACCTGGCACGCCGCGGCCAGGAGTCCGAGCCGGCCGCCATCCCGAATACATATTTAAATCACTCGTTTGCATCGAGCGCCCCCCTCTAAAAAACCCCCCAGCACGCGTGCTCGCACTCGTCCTCACCCCCAGCCAGAACAAAGAGGGCTCTGGACTTCCCCGTGTGCACAATGGGCGGGTGTGTGCAGTGGAGGTGTGGAGACAGGCAGAAGGGCAGACAGACCGACAGATGCTCAGACACTGCCACCGCTCCCCTGGAAGCAGGGACCGGCGGCGGACGCGAGGGGAACAGACCGAGTGGCGGGACCCACGGCCCTGGGGTCATCGAGGGGGTCACCTTGGCGCTCGCAGGCCGAGGGGGCTCCTCCGACGCGTCCGGAGCACGTGGCAAACCGTGTCGCAGGTGGGCGCCGCGGCGCGCGGCCGCGAAGGGCTGTGGCCGCGCGGGAAGGGCTGGAGGCCGGGGGCGCGCTGGGCGCCAGGTGAGCGGCGGTCGCCAGGTGAGCGGCGGGCTGGGCTGGAGCGCCCGGCTCTCCCCGCCCGCCCGCCCGCCCGCCGGCGGAGTTCGCACGCTTCCCGCATGCGCGCGCGCCTGGCCCGCGCCTGCCCGGCTCGCTCCCGTACGGGGAGCCCCGAGAGATCAGCGCGCGCCCCCACAGATTGCGGCTGCGAGGGGGCGCGGGCAGAAGCCCCGCACCGCCCTCGGGGAGGCGGAGAACCCGGAGGCCGAAAACTGCACGGTCACCCGTGCTGCCCGCCGCCCCGCAGGCCAGCTCCGCCGGCGGTCCAGGGCTTGCACGCGTCCGGCTGGGGCCAGGGAGCCCCGTGACCTACTTCGTTCCTGAGGGCTCCCTGGAGAGTCCGCGTCTCCAGTGGCCTCTTCTCTCCGCCTTTCCCTAAACTGCTACCTACATTCACAAGTCAAAAGAATTGCTTGGGGGTGGTATTCAGGATTCGCAGCAGGAATGTGGGGTGAGCAGGTTACGGAGGCAGATCTTTAAAGCAGCAAAATGCTCAGCCAGGTGTTCTGGGATTGCTCTTGACCACATTGCATCCCAATTCCAAAAGGGTCCCTTTCCTTAGGTGTGCCTGGACTCGGTTCATTATTACTTTTCCCCGGGAACGTTTGCTTAATACGGCCTGGCTATGTGAATCATCATTAGTATCATCAAACTGCACTAGTGCTCCTTGAGCTGTGTTTTCAAGGGGAACTCACTGAGTTTCTGCAGAAGCTTCCTGCCGGTGCTGTCCAAAAACCAATTCATTTAGGTACTGAAGTAGCAGTGTTAATTTATTTTTCCATTTTAACACATCAACAGGTTCTAAGATTGAGAAACTGATAGCAGGCTGCTCTTCCTAGCCTATGCCTTCCTCTGGATACAGATACCAGACCACCTAATAGATCTTAAGTTGAAAGATGGCCTCCCAGTTCAAAGATGGGAGAAGGAAAAGGCCTGATATTCTAGCCTTTCCCCTCAGCAGAAGGTTTTTCCAGCTACCTTTCTTCACATTTACTGAGAGGCTCCTGTGCCAACAGAGATGGTCTGCAGAACGCAGGACCCTAGAATCCTATTATTTTCTAACCGTCATTCCTCACCCCAGCCTTCAGGCGCACCCGCCCTTGACATCCCCTTCTCTCCTCCTCCCTTCCTCCCATCAGTCAACTCCAGCCTCTGTAAGACCTCTTCAGCTCTCCCTGCCTGTCAGTTCTCAACTACAGATCGGCAGTTCTGCGGTAGGGACCCATTCTGCATTTGCAATCCTCTCTCCCAGTGATCATTATGCTGCTGGTCCGTGGACCACACTTGGAGAAGCAAGGTTCTGTGGAGTTTTAAGAATCTCCTGTAACTGACGGGGAGTCATCAGATGCCTGTACCCGCCAAGAACCATGCTGATGCTGGCGTGCCAATTCAGGCATGTGTGTAGTCTGGTGGTGACAGACACATAGAGCCGCAATGACTACCAGGCAGCAACGGCTATAATAAATGGATGTACTTCTTCCTCTCAAGTGCTACGTGACGAATGAACATGTTTTTTGAAAAAGCGATGAAAAATCGTTCTTTAAAATACACATAGCAATTTCAGTATGCTAGAGTTCAAACTATCAGATGAAATTTTAGGAGCCTCAGATCAGCAGGGCAGTTTAGGGAAAGTGAGGGCACAGCACCAGTCAGGCACTGTTCCGGCCAATAGCACTCACAGAGCTTTTAGTAGTGGAATTTATCCCCTGTTTAATGTCTTTGGAAAGAAGGAAAAAGAAAGAACTGAGGATAGGGAGAGAGGTATGTGTGTTTCCACAGTGAAACCTGGGAGCGGCTGAAGGAGGAAACAGGACAGTTAGCTGTGCATTTGTGGTTCGGTTCAGTTACCCTTCCCCTTGAATGAGTACTTGCAGCAAAAAGGGTGCCAACTTCACTATACTTCTAATTCTACGTTCATTGGTGTATTTGTTTGGACTTTTATTGCTAAGGGGCAGAAATCCAATACAAAGTAGCTTAAGAAAAAAACAGGTGTTGACTCACCTGGGAAAGATCCATTCAGTGGTTCACAGAGAAGCAGGAAAAGTGGCAAGAATTCCTGAGACTCCTGGCCAGTCCCTGTCCCTGCCTTATTTCTTGTCTTTTCCAGGCTCAAACTTCCCCTCCTAGACAAGCATCTTCCATGCAGCCATGATGGTGGCCCAGGCAGCCCCTGGCTTGCATGCTGAGACATCTTCCCAGTTGGTGAGAGGAATTCCCAAAGGACTGGCCAGCCTGGTGTGGGCCCAGCTCTGAACTAACCATGCGGCTGATGGGAAAGGATGAATTGTGGCCAGGCCTGGATCGTGCATAGAGTCCTGCAACAGTATTTCCATCTGAACTTCACAGAATGGGCATTCCCCTAGAGGGAAAAAGTGAGGGGGGACACGGGTCAGGGAGATACTGGGTATCCTCTACAGCTTGCACTATGGTGGGCAGACAGGTCTCCGTGGCAACTGTAACACGGGTCATGAAGTAGCTATCTGCAAGGTGCTTCTTGATGTATTCACCACCATAGCAGGACACTGTCGCAGATGACCTCAGTATGTGACATTTATTGTGTTTTCATCACTTATCCTTTTTGTCACTTTTTTTATAACTTTGCAAGAAATTATACACCTTCAAGCATGATCAGCCATTTTCACAACCTATGCTAACAATTACTGTATTGCGAGGGAAAAGCTCTGGGCCTGTCTTCGTCTACGCAGAGTCCTCACCACCGTCACCCTGCACCTGCATCTACTAACCCTTCTGAGTAATGGAATGTGTAAGTCACAGGCTGTCCCAGATCACCGGCTGGAGCGAGTCAGACCCGAACCAGCACTGCGCAGCGTCCATGGTGTCGAAATGGTACTAGTCAGCTTCCCGTTTGTGCTGACAGTTACTAGTCAGTTCCTCCCTATGTGTATGTAACTGGGGCAATGATCTGGATCAGCTCAACCAGACTTTCTTCTGTCTAGCCAAGGGTCTACATCATACCTGAGATTAAAGCGTGAGTCCAAAGTAATGTTTAATTTTTATTAATTCTTTATCTTACAGTGACTTTTACTGCAGAAAGTACCTGTTTCAGAAGTGTAGAGTATGGTGAAGGGATACCAAGTGAATCTAACCATCTTAAGAAATAGAACATTGCTGGCACCCCAAAGCCTTCTTCTTGACCCCTCCCAGTCACTATCCCCGGGGAGAAGGAAACCACTGTTCCACATGTGGACACCATAAATTAGGTTTACCTGGTTTTGAACTGACATCAGTGGAATCATGTACCCCATAAACTATTATGTCTGGCTTCTTTCCCTCACCATGATTTCTGTGAGGTGTACTGATGTGTTGCATGGAGTAGCAGCTCCACCTTTTTAATTGCTGCATAGTGTTCTATTGTAGAAATGGCAGTTTTTTAATCCACCCTCTATTAAGCAACATGGGTCATTTTGACTATTGCAAATAAAACCTTGATAAGCATCCTTATACATGTCACATGATGCTCATTTGTATATATGTCTACTAGGCATGTCCCATAGGATGAAGAATTTCCCCATCAAAGTACACTTGCATATTTAATACTCTACTTAAACAAACCTGGCTTTTATTTAAGGACAGTGAGAGGCCTACAAAAAATCATAACACACCTGTCCTTTCCCCGTTTATAAGTCCCTTTAAACTCTGAACAGAGGAGGAACATGTTTCATGAGAAAATCAAAGACAAAGAAAGCAAGGAAACGTCGCTGAAAATATTTAGTCTGAGAGTCTGTGAGAAAGGAGAGCTCTGTTGTCAGTGCCAACAGGGCCTCGTTTCCGTATATATTGTTGTGTTTTTAAACTTGCAGTAAACTTTGAATGTTTTTTTCTCAACATAAAGTAATACATATTCATTTCAGAAATTTCGGAGCCTGTAACTAAAAAAGTAAAATCACCTGTACTCTCACTTCCAGAGATTGTCCCTGGAAACTTCTGTTAAGGTAAGTTTTTAATTCATTTACTTGGGATTTACTTTTTGGCAGTATAACTCACTTTTCTTCTTTCCTTCCTCCCTCCCTCCCTTCCTTCCTGTCTCTCTCCTTCTCTCTCTCCTGCTTCCTTCCTTCCTTATTTTTTTAACCTCACATAGAATACATTTATTGATTTTAGAGACAGAGGAAGGGAGGGGTGAGAAAGAGAAACATCAATCAGTTGCCTCCTGCATGTGTACCCCCACCCCCAGGATTGAATCCGCAGCCTAGGTGCTGCCCTGACCAGGTATCAGACTGCCGACCTTTCGGTTCAGAAGATGATGGTCCAACCAACTGACCCACCGATCAAGGCTAAACCCGGTTTTCTCTGGGTTATGCGAGGGCTCCCCTTGCCTCTCCGAGCTGATAGACTGAGTCTGTGGAGCCCCCGCCGCGCGCCGGGCCCTGTGCGGTGAGATCTTCACTTCCCAGAAGTTAGGACACACTCCACCCCCAGCAGTTTGTTGGACGCTGTCGTTAGGGGAAATAGCCAGCCAGCTGCCTCCCACAAAGCCTCACATTAATTTCTCTGCAAATTTACTCTGGTTTAGGGAGCTTTATATTAACTAGGCTGATACATTTTTGTCAAAATGCCAACGAGCATCTAAATATTTACAGTCTCAAAGCCAGGTGTGAGTAGACCTTGAGCAAGTCAAAACACTCCACCTGGGTCCTCTGTTTGTAACCTGAGACCATGAACAGGGTCGACCTCCTGGGGCTGGCGTGTGCGCGCGACGCAGGATGGAGCACGTGTATCCCAGCCTGGTGCAAAGAAAGCCAAGGGTCTGTAAGTAATGGTCACAGTTCTTGTTGTGGTCACTGTGAGTGTAGCGACTGCTGGCCCTCCTGTGAGCAAGGTCCACATGAATCCTATTAGTTCAGTTGCACGGGCCAGATGCCTCAGCCTCCTGACTGCAGTCATCACTCACAGAACATCCAACCTGGCAGGAAACTCTGTTTACCATCAAAATACATCCAGGATGGGTAATGGCCAAAACTTGGAGGCCAGCTAGATGCTCTTCGATAGGTAGGGGACAACAAACCCTGGTATATGCTGACTGCGGAATATTATGCAGCAGCACAAAGAAATACGCTTACCAGCCATGAAGAGACGTGGAAGGTATGTTAATGCATGTTACTAAGCAAAAGAAGTCAGTGTGAAAAGTTTACTTCCAAGCACGTGACATTCAGGGAAAGGCACAAGTGTGGAGACAAGAGAAGAGGGGCTCGGGGGTGGGGGGATATATAGACGCAGCACCGAGGACTTTTCGGGCTTGTAAACTGCTCTGTATAACACTGCAGTGGTGGGTACATGTTGTTATGCATTTGTCCAAACCCACAGAACGTACAACTCCAAGAGTGACCCTCCCTATGAAGTGTGGACTTTGGGTGACAATGACATGTCAGTGTAGGTTCTAGACGTTAACAAATGTGCACCCCGGAGGGGGTGCTTATGGACGGGGAGGCTGTGCACATAGGACAGGGGGCATAAGGAACTCTCTGCATTGTGTGCTCTGTTTTGCTGTGAACCTAAAACCTATCTAAAAAATGGTCTATTTTTGAAAAAATAAAGACACATTGCCCTGACCGGCATGGGTCAGTTCTCTGGGCATTGTCCTGCAAAACGAAAGGCTGCCATTCAATTCCCAGCCAGGGTACATGCTTGGGTTGCAGGTTCAGTCCCCCCCTCCCCCCGCCCCCGGTCAGGGCACAGGTGAGTGAGAGGCAATGGATCGATGTTTCTCTTTCACATCAATGTTTCTCTCCCTCTCCTTCTCCCTCCCTTCCCCTCTCTCTAAAAGTAAATAAATAAAATCCTTTAAAAAAATAAAGGAACACTGTAGGACATAAATTCAGTGAATTGCCTGTTAAATAATCAAATAAAAATCTTAAGGTAAAACAGTAGCACTCCTCAGCCCCTCCACTGCCCCCGCCAGGCCGCAGACGACCGTCATCTCTCATTGCCTGGTCTCAGGAGCTCTTCCCAGCTGGTTTGTTCCCTCCGCTCTCACTTCCCTTCTGCCCATTCCTAATGTGCCTCCGTGAGACCCGCTCCTCCTCACCAAAGCCCTCAGTGCAGTCTGATCTCGCACGGAGCAAAACCAAAGTGCCCATGCTGTCTCTAACCATCCAGCCTTCCTGCTTCTCTGCAGTCCCAGGCTTCCCAGACGCCCCTGACGGCCCCTGCCTCCCTCGGGTCTTTCTTCAAATGTCATATTTCGGTGAGGCCTCAGCCAGACTGTCTACACTGTACAGCCAGGGCTCACTTTTCCTGCTTTTGTCTCTCCTTAGCACTTAACACCACTGACACGATAGGTATTTTATCTCTTTGCCTTGCTCTTCATGTGTGTCCTGCCCCCAGTACCAGCTCTACTTGCTCCATCGCTGTGTCTCTGGTGTCTAGAACCTTGCCTAGTGCGTCGGAGGGCCTTATTTCTGATGAACGGGGGTGGGTTTGGGATGGGAAGTGAGGAGAGTTGCATGTTGCAAAGTTGGCAATAGGAGACCGCCTGCAGCGTGCGGGCTGGTCTTCCCAGTGGGCCTGGGACTCACTGTCCCTTGGCCCGCAGAACCCCTGGGCGATGCTGGCTGGGACTCAGCCCAGGTTTTCCACCCTGACTGAAGAACTCCCTTCAGAGTGACGTGTTCTTTCAAGGGTGCTCATGTATGGAATTGGCTCTGAGGTACTTCCCGTTCACTTCAGAACCCTTTTGTCCTTTTCAAGAGCCTGCCTTGCTCTCAGTGGATTGCAATGGTGTTATGGGCTGAGTTGTGTTGTCCCTCCAAAATTCATGTATGTAAGTCCTAACGCCCAGTCACTCCTAATGTGACTGTATTTGGAGATAAGGCCTTTAACCTGTAGCAAGGCGGCTGAGTTAAAATCAAGTCAGTAGGGTGGGGCCTTAATCCAATCTGACTGGTGTCCTTCCAGGAGAGGAGCTTAGGACACAGACACACAGAAAGAGGGAAGACCAAAGGAAGGCAGGAGAAGATGGTCACCTACAGACCAAAGAGAGAGGCTCACGAAGGGACCAACACTGCTGGCACCTTGATCTTGGATTCACAACCTCTAGAACTGTGGGAAAACAAATTTCTGTTTGTGTAAATTGCTCTGGTTGTCCTGCCCACTCAGTCCCAGGTATGCCAAGACCTCCAGCATGATGAAGCTTGTTTTATATCTTACTATTATCTGGAGACTTCCAACTCAAGCTCTCAAGTTTGCTTCCTTGTGGTTAACCAAGTCTCTTAGCAGACTTGAGTTCATCACTCACAGGGGAGATGTATCCATCAGCTTGGACTTCCATAACAAAACGCCATGTACCAGGTGGCCAATACATAGAAACTGATTTCCTCACAGTTCTGGAAGCTTAAAGTCCTAAACCCAGATTCTGGCAGAGTTCAGTTTCTGGTGAGGACTCTCTTTTTGGCTTGCAGATGGCTGCCTTTTCACTAAGTTCTCCCAAGTCTCTGCTGTCTCTTCTCATAAGGACACCGATCCTATCAGATCAGGGCCCCACCCTCATGACCTTATTTAACCTTAATTACTTCAGTAAAGACCCCATCCCCAAGCACAGCCACATTGGAGCTCAGTGCTTCAAAATAGGAATTTTGAGGGGGATACATGCATTCAGTCCATAACAGGTAACTTGTTTTTGTGTTTTTTAAAAACCAGCTTATTTATTGCCTGCTTTCTCTTTCCTGTCTCACTTCTCCACCCCTATAATGTTTCCTGGGGTCCCGTCCAAAATAAATTACTTAGGCTGAGTCTGTGTCTCAGAAAATTTATGTCCTTGCAGCAGCTGTCTGCCAGTGACTCGTGGGAATTGGGGTATGAATGTCCAGCTCCTCTCTCCTCTCTGGGTCACAGTTAAGTGGACTAACAAGTTGGCATAACTTTTCAGATGGAGCAAGGGAAGCCGCTGCAGCCCAGATGACGTGGAAATTGCTCTGGCTGTGCTGACCACTCAGGGTCAAAGGGTTTGGGGGGAACCCAACTAAGACAGCAAAGCTGAAAACTGTATATTCTTCCAGGAGAATTACAGCACTTAGTAGCATATTAAAGGCTCCAAGGAGTCTTCCCTAAAGGAACATTTCACTGAGTTACCCCAGGGTTTCACAAACTTTCTCAGCCAGGAAACCCGAACACTTCCCAGAATTTCTTTGGCAATGCTGCTGTAGTGTTGGCGAAAGGTGGATGCACACATGGTTGGTTTATTTTATGAGGCCTGCTGGGCGAGCGGGGTTTGGTCCCGGGGGACCTGCAGCTGCTGGAGTCGTAGGTGGAGGAACGCGCATGAGGGCAGAGGCGGGGGTCTGCCTGCACTTGGCAATAGTGGCCATCAGCAGGTATAATTCACCCAGGGGCACTTGGCAAAAGTCTGCTGATATAATGCCATAAAGTGCATGGCCCCTGCACACAGGGGCTCACAGGCACCGAGGGAGAAGGAGGGGGGAGCAGCAATGACAGTGCAGGAACCCAGAGCAGTGCCGTGACCACATCACACCTGATCCGTGCCTGGCTCTCAGGGGCACCAGTGATAGGAAGGAGAAGGGGTCACCTACCCGCTTTGGGCTGAGCCCCCAGAGACTTCAGAGATGCTTAAGCTTTGGTCATTGGTTGTGCGACAATGCTTTCTTCATTCGCTCCCAGACTGATTAGCATTTCAGCCAACTCTCTATGGCCCCTAAAATACCTCCTTCATTTCCCCTGAGACGAATCAGATTAAATGATGTCGAAATAATATCTTCAGTTCAACATCGAATTGCACATATTCGTATTCGAATTATTTAAAAGTGTTATTTATAGGCTAATATTCTTCCTATTAAAATTAAGTGGCATGAAATTTGAATTAGCTCAATTGAATGCATTTCCTTCTCTAACGGATTTATCCATGACTCAGAGGAATCTGGGCAAGGGCCATCTTGGTTTTGTTCGATAAGACGCCTTCAGCCCCACTCTCCCTTGTTTGGACTTTGAAAGTACCCCCGGTCCTGGAGGAAGTGGAAAAACCCCGTTTGACACCCTTAGTTTACTTAGCTGGGAAACAGGAATTAAAATGTTATCAGTTTCATGAGATTTGTGTTCTGAGATTGAATTAACTGATGCACGAGAAGCACTTGGAGCAAGGCTTGGCACACAGTAGGTGCTCATGAAGTGCATAGTAGCAGGACACTATCGTCAGTCCTGAGTCTCCTTCCATTCAGGCTCAAGTGACATGCATTAGAGGATTTGACTGGGAACCCGGATACCCAGATTCAGGTCCCCGTTTTGTCCCTAACTTGAGGGTAACCTAGTGTTCATCCTTTTCCTTGAGTCTGAATTTCCTGATCCTCAAAGGCAGCCACACCTTTCCGGGCTGGAAGAGCTCTCTGTGAGGCTGACAGGTCAGTCACAGTGGTTCCCTCCTGTGGTATGAACGAGGTGCAGGCCCAGTCTTCCGACCCCAGCACACTGAAGCTCATTTGGGCCCCAGGTCATAAGGAAAACAAGTTAGCAGATTATTCTATGTCGAGGCTGCTAAGAGGTTTCAAAGGCAAGGCCCATGCAGTCTTTCTGTGGTTCGGCCTGGTTTGTAGGTCGCCATGCTATGCTGGCAGGAAGGTTCCTGGTCCAGGGTGGGATTAGAGGGGTCCAGCGCCCCACTGGACCAGCAGAATATTCTCACCTGGCTCCACCGATGCCCATGAGGCTCCTCACTCTAACAACATTTGTCTTGGGGACTTGCAAACCTCAAGGTCAGAGACATAGACATTTACGATGGGGAGGAACCAATGAGACCATCACTTCAACCCCTTTAAGCCACAGATGAGGTGACAAGCCTGAGGAGAGGACTCAGTTCCTCACTCCCCTCTGTGTTCCCCTCACTGCCCACCCCTTTGGCCTTGACTGTGTATCATGAGACCAAGCTCTCGTTTCCTTTGGTGTAAATCCTGAGGGACCTCGGGGCTGGGGGCGGGGGCAGGGGGAAGGTTTTAAATTAACCTCAATCACCCAGATTTACCACCATTCCAGAATTCTCTCTTAAGCAGAAAGTGGGTTTTCTTTTTTTCCACTGAATTTTTATAAAAATGATGCAAATGACAAAGATATTATGATGCTGAATTTTCAGAACAACAAATAAATCCTGGTGCACGTTATGGCGTTACAGGTTTGTCATCTCTATCCAGGTCTTTGTTGGGAATCACACACCTGGGGTTGGCATGGTGGTGCTCAGGCTACCTTGGAATCATCAGCATATTGTGAAATCAGTGAACAATATTTCTTGAAAAATAGAAAAAGATCAAACAGTCATCACAAAGTGTATTTTTCATAAAATTTTTGTTTCAATTCTGCACAAACGTACATATATGTATGAACTTTCTGAGTGGCACTCAGCTTAGTGGTGGGGTGCGGTCAGCATAAGTTGGCAAACACTGATGCAGCCTGTCCACTCTTTCTGGGTGAAGACACGTAGGTCCCGTGGGTGAGTTGTGCCATTTCTGTTCACCGGCTGAGGGTCAGGATGCATCCGAAGTTCACCGAGCCAGAGTGCTCTCTGCAAGCCTGGCCGTGCCCATTTCCTTCACAGCGCTGACCATCACCTCGGGTGCCTGTGAAGTTCTACCATCACTACAAAGTCACTTTTGCCTAGCAAAAAGTATTTATTATTGAAAGGAAATGAACTAACCCGTTTTAGAAAGCTTTGCTGTAAGGATTAAAACAGAAGGGTTTTAATATGTCATCACTCAGAAAAGACTTCATCAATTAGAATAACCCTATCTCAGTCACTGAGGATTCTAGCTGATTTTCCATTTTCATAGCTTCCTGTCGCTCTCTCTCCCTCTTGTCCTCCCCACCTCCCATTTTTTAGCATCATGTTGAGCACACGTGTTACTTGAGTCTGGTTTAGAATTGTCTGGGTGGAGGAAAACTGATCATTTCACTGCTCTTGCGGGAGGGGTCACAGTGAAGAGTTGGGTATTACAGGAACCCGTGTTTTCATCTAGTTTCAGGAAGTGTTCCTGAGCTGTGGCACACATTGGCTTAGTGCAGACATTGACCAGTCGGGTGGGGCAGCCTACCCAACTTTGGTCAGCAAATTATGATGTGTTTTGACCTTTGGAGACAAACAGACCTGGGTTCAGATTCAGCTCTACAGCAAAATTACTGGTAATCAGGGGAAGTTCTGTAATCTCATTAAGCCTCAATGTTTCTACCATCCATTCAACAAATATTTCTTGAGAGCCTCCTGTGTGCTGGGCACTGTGCAAGGACCAAGAGCAGAGCAAGGCGGTGCCTGCTCTCAGGGAGCTTAAAATCCACCGAGGAAGAGGTTTGTCACACACAGTCATGTAATTATAATTGTAGTGAATCATCAAAGAAATATTATAAGATTAATCAGAAAGAAACATTAAATAACATATGCTTATTCAATAAAAGAACACTATAGAGTCCATCAATAAAGGAATGTTTTAGGGCACTGTCTGATAAGGAGAACCTAACCTGATTGCTATGGGGACAACAGAAACCACTTTGAAGAAGTAATGGCTGGAGAAGGTACAGCTAGAAGAACGGAGGAGGTGGTGGGGGCGGGGGAAGAGCATGCCACGTGGAGGACAGCACGTGCAAAGGGCCTGAGGTCACAGGGTGTGGGCACACACAAAGAAGGGAGAGAAGGCCAGTGCTGCCTGTTGCCCAGAGTCAGAGGAGGAGAAGGGTGCAGCGTGAGGAGTCAGGAATTTCAGGAGCAGAAAATAATACCTGCCCTGCAGGCTGCTGTGCAAACTAAACAAGTTAAGGTGCCTAAGGTAGATGAACTGCTTAGAACACAAAAATAATAGCTATTGTTAGGGGAGTACTTAATAATTTACCAACTGTAGTTGGAAGCCCTTAATTTTTAGACCACACTAAGATTTCTGCGGCCAGTGTTTCTTCCCACAGAATCTCAGAAGACAGCATCAGAATCACCCACTGAGCTTCCCTTCAACCTGGGAGACACCCTGATTCCTTGCTCTGCCTCACATCTCGCATTTAACCCATCGGCAGCTCTGCTTCCAACATGCATCTTCAACCTCTCCGCCCCAGTATGTCCACATCACTGCCACCCTCATGCCCATCACAGACTTGAGGCAAGTTCCCCGGAAAGCTACTACAAGGTTTGTATGTGGGAAGTTCACTGGCATGCGTACCTTTGCAGGTGGGACAAGAAAAGCAGGGCGGGGCAGGGACCAGGGAATGAGGTTTTGTGGTAACAGAAGCATCTGCCAATCCCATTGGGAGTGCTAGGATAGCTTTGGGGTGCCCCAAATCAAGGCAAGAAAACCAGGCCTTTGCCCCCAGCCCCACTCCGCATGGACCAGTCACTGGCTGTGGCAGCCCACAGGTAAGGCAGCTCCCCAGAGGGGGGTCGGCTCTGTTTCCTGGGTCACTAGTCCTTCCAGCTGGAAGGATATCTTTGGCCCCAAAAGGGATCTGCCTGCTTCCTCTAGAACGTGAGCTTCCAGAAGGGCTAAGAAGTTGTCTTGCTCATCCCCAATGTCTAGAATAGTAGGCACTTAATAAATATTTGTTCACCAGAGGCCAATTATTAGACTATAATTCAACCACTTATGCTCCAACCGAGTCACCCAGCCAGGACAATAGAGAATATATTTTTTAAGGAGAAAATATATAGTTTTATTACTCCAGCAAATACCATATAAAGAATTATAGTTACTTTAAAACAGGGGTCTCGACGGTGGGCCCTGGCTCCACAGATTCTAATTCTGTTGGGCTGGCTGTAGGGGCTGGGTGCTGGAATTTGTAAAGCCTCCCTGGAGGTTCTGTGTGTGGCCAAGGCTGAGAACCAGTGCTTCAGAGGTGAGGAGGGTGTGACAATTACACGTGACTCTGTGGAGAGCCATCCGGAAATTTGCCGTGTGTGGTGTGAGGTGTGACTCCCCAGCCTGACCGCAGAGCGGACCGGGGGCTGGAGTCGGCTTCACCGGTAGCGCCGGGAAGTTGGAGCGTAGAGGTATCTGAGGTCACTTCGATCTCCATGGAATTTAGCAGTTTGCCAACAGCCATGAGCCAAGTCCCCTGGTTCATTTGACATGGTGTCTGCTCTTATTTATCATGAAGATAGTTGAGAAAAAAAATCCAAATAAAACCAGTTTCACCTGTTTCTATAAATGATAATATGGCCTAGTTTTCTTGAAGCTGAAAGTTGCTTGGTTCTTCTTTTTCAAAGTCATTACCACTGTATATTCCAAGTATTCACACACAAAAGCAAATGTCCAAGACCGTATGGAAGATTGTCTTTGTGGATGTGATCGGTTCTGTTTTTGTCCTTTTGCTTTTTAGTGTTAGGTATGTGCCGATGCCTTGTTCTATCATTTTAGGCTCATGTTAGTACTTGATGCAGAAAATATTTCTACAAAACAAGAGTTATCTTTGTTTGCATTAGCGATTCTTTTCCAATTGTGGTAACAACGTAGTATAAACGCACCACTTAAACAATTGAGCACACAGCTCAGTGGAGTCAGCACACTCACACTGTGTGTCGCCATCACCGCCTTCATCCTCAGAGCTCCTCGTCTTCCCCGGCAGAAGCCCTGCCCAGGAAACACACACTCTCCGCCCCCAGCCCTGGCAGCCCCACTCTACTCTCTGCCGCGTGAGTTTCACCACTAGTTACCTCACACCAAAGAAATCATCACAGATTAGCACCTTTGTGCCTGGCTTTTTGCACATAATCCATGTGTAATCTGTTAGATTTTTCTTTCTCCCTTTTAAGTAGCTTTTTTTTCTGTTTTTTTTTTTTTTAATATTTAATTGTGGTAAAATACACATAACATAAGATTTATCATTAACCCTTTGTAAGTGTACAGCTCAGTGACGTATTCAGAGCATGAACGAAGGAAGGAAGACATAAGCAAAAGAAAGAAAGAAGATGTAATAACAGATGTTTAGAGGCTGAGTCAGAAAATTTGGATTATAGGCCCCTAATCCATTATCTCCAATTCCAGTGTCCCAAAACCGAGAGCTCTCTTTGTCTACTTGGTGGCAAAACCTGACCTAAAACAAAGTGAGGCAAATTAAGATCTTAACTCATTACACTTAGGGTGACTGTTCACGCCCTTAGCTACAGAAATATTAATGAGTTTAATTATACTGTCCCAGACCCCGGGGCTGTTACATAAAATATGATGTTTGCACTTATTACCTTCCTAAAATCTACAAATGTCTGAAATCTGAAACACATTTGACCTCGAAGATTTTGAATAGGGGTCGTGGGTCTGTTCTGCACGCCCAGGAAGTGAGAATAATAGCTACCAAAAATGACTGGGAAGGGAAGCAATCTGGTCGCCTCACATGTGCGGTTTTATCACACCGTTTTCTCTTTGGAAGAGGAAACAACCTAGAGATAATTAGATACACTTCAGCACTTGTTTTTTAGATGAAAAGACTTCAAATGTGTGTTATTTCCCTATGGCACTGAGTTCTGAGCGGGAGCACTGGGTGAAGGAATGATAAAAGCAATGGTGAACAGCAGTAGACACGGAGCCGCCTGGAGACAGAGCAGGAGCCGCCACCCCAGGGCCCTGCCGGGGGCATCCCCTGCCTCAAACTTGCGGAATGTTGCCGCAGGGCAAAACCGTGGCTGGGCTGCGCCCGAGCAGCCTCGTGCCTTGCAAAAGAACTGTTTGCAGAAACAACACAAACGTAGTTATTGTGACTACTGGGCTAATAATGACTACTAGACCGAAAATGAAAGACATTGTTTAGAATGAACGTCACTATGTTGTGTTATCTGCACCAACAGGATTGTCTTCCTTCCACCGGTGTGATTGTTCCCCTTCCTTTCCTCAGAAACACCCATTGCCTTTGCTTTCTGATTGGAACCATATCTGTGCCTGTACCTGAATTAATGATTCTCAAGTAGCTATTTGTATTGATCTCAATAAATGCCTATTGTCTTTCACTTTGAAAGGCCTTTTAAAAAAAAGATTTTATTTACTTTTTTTAGAAAGGGGGAAGGGAAGGAGAAAAACATTGATGTGGGAGAGAAACATCGATCCGTCGCCTCTTGCATACATCCCAACTGGGGACCAAACCAGCAACCCAGGCATGTGTCCTGACCGTGAATCAAACCGGCAGCCTTTCATTTTGCAGAGCGGTGCCCAACCAACTGAGCCACACCAGTCAGAGCTGAAAGGCCTTTTACTTTATGTCAGTGGAATGTGACTGGCTCAGGAGTTCTGAGCCTGGCCCACAGGAGCAAACTGCGGTCCTCTCAGCTGCACTGCGTGCATGCACGGGCACACTCTGATGTCGATCATTCGTTCATTTGTTCATTCATTTATTCACTTATCCAATCATTAAAGAGCATTCTGAGCCTGCACTAAGTGCTAGGCTCAGAGAACGAACGCGGCAGGCTTTCAGTGCAGTGGAGTGCAGTGCAGTGAGGGAGATCCACGGTTACACCAGGATGTGCTGTGTGATGACAGGGTGCTGTGGGGACTCCAGCGAGCACAGTCAGCCCAGCCTGGGGATAAGAGAAGAGACATGTCTCGGAACAACTGAAGTGTGAGAAAGGCGATGGTTGGCAGGGAAGGACGTCGCAGCAAAGGGAACAGCTTACATGAAGCACAGAGGTGTGGAATTATGACCTGCTTAAAATAAATACACAGGTCTAGTCTGATGGAGCAACGAACGGGGCTGGTGTGAGGTAGGGTGTGAGTCTGAAGGTGGGGTGCACGTGGGAATGTCACCGAAATGTTTCTGAGAGCTGTGGTATCTGGCTGCACGTCCTGCAGTCTGTGTCACAGGGGCTGCGCTGTCCCCGCTGCCTGGCCAGCCTCCCTACCTCAGGGGCAGGGGCTCTGGAAGAGCTGGGTCAGGACTCAGGATCAAAAAACAAAACCTGGGACTCAGGGAGGACCCTGGCATAGGGAGGGCACTGGGTGTGCTTCTGGGGTCAGGCAGGCTGGAGGAGCCAGGCATGTCAAAGGTCAAGGCAGCAAAAGCCCACAGCCTACACAGTCAAAGGTTGGCTGTCCAGGGAAGAGGCCCCAGAGCATCCAGTGTTCAGGCCAGTGTTCTCTGCCCTTCATGCATGTCTCACGTCTCCTGATGAGGAACTCAGCAGGCACAGCTCCTGCTGAGCAAAGCTGTAGGAAGACGGGGACATGCCTGCCGCCCCTCTAAGGCCAACCCTGCACAGCTGCTTTGCTCTGACTGTCCTCACCTGCTATGCTGTCCTCACAGGGGTCCCGAGATGTGGCGGTGTGGGCTAGAAAGGACTTTCCATGCCTTGTAAACTATACTCCTCTGACACTTTGCAAAACTGGGTGCAGATCTCTCCAGAGGAGTTCATGGCTTTCAGTTCAATGGCAAGGTGTTTTATTCTGACCTGGAGCCCATTTAATTAATTCCTCAGGAAAGTCAAGGATCCCCTCGAGTGTGGGGGTTCCTGTGTGGGAAAACCACAGGGGCACTTGGAGAACCTGGACTGGACTCGCCAGCCCCCAGGGAGGGTGTGGCCAGGGGCGGGGGCAGGATCTTGGTGGTCTTGGATTAGCTGTGATTCAATCCCATGTGATAGTTACATTCCCTACAACCGGCAGAAGTCACTGTCAAGGAGTTACACACCTGACTTAGAGGAAGTGGCAGGACTTAGAGACTCCAGGGCTGAAGGATTCCTTTGTATGGACAACCTTGGCTCCAGAATCAAGATCCACATTTGGATTTTAAGTATTGTTAATGCATTTTTTTAATAATGAGGCAAGAACCATCCTCTTTTTAAATTTATTTTTATTTATTTTTTAGAGAGGGAAGGGAGGGAGAAAGAGAGAGAGAGAGAAACATAATGTGCGGTTGCTGAGGGCCGTGGCCTGCAACCCAGGCATGTGCCCTGACTGGGAATCGAACCTGCGATGCTTTGTTTCGCAGCCCGCGCTCAATCCACTGAGCTACGCCAGCCAGGGCTGTTAATACATTTTTTTATCAAAAAGAAAATGTTGAACCTATTTGGAAACACAGTTTTCTTAAAGATGCTCATGACCTCCAGCTCTCGAAACAGAGGTCGGCGCTCTGGCTTTAACCAGCGCAGACATGCAGAGGACAGGAAAGTAGGAATTTCAGTAAAAATTTAAGTTTGCCACTTGAAGACATTCCCCTAAACAGCAGGTTTGTGGTTAATTTTGCATGTATTAATATCGTCCTGTTTTTCATTAACTGTTGGTCGTATAAAGCATTTATGCTTCTTTTTCTTATGACTCCTCTAAACTAATTTTCTGAACATAATTCTGAAAGCCTTGCTCCGAAACACTTAGGGAAAAATGCTTAATGAGGTAATTATTTTGTAGAGAACAAGGCTTCTTTAGAAATGTATTGTGGTTTGTTCACTTCAACTCAGTATCCATGAAGCACCCTGGACACGAGGGACACAGCGAAGAGGCTCCCGTCCTCTGAAAGGGCATCCCCTGGCAGGGGAGACAGACATAAAGCAAATCGACAGTGATCGCAGCCCTGACAAGTGCTGGGAGGGAATCCTTTGTGAGAAGGGAAATTTGGTTAGAGCAGGAGCCTGGGAACTCTGTAGTCCTGTCCCTTCTCTGCGACAGAGGGAGGCGCGATGGTCCTGGTGGCAGAATTGGCTGCTAAAGGGTCAGCACTGGAAACAATCGTGAGAAGCTCTTCAGTGAGTTCAGGACCCAGGACAGGACGCCGAGACCAACTCCACACTGAGGCCGGCGGGCTGTGACCTGGCCTGGCATTCATGCTGGGGCTGGACTTGCCTGCACGTCCCTGTGTTTCTGTCTCGTCCACTTACTCTCACACTTTGTGTTGGCCATTTTACTCCTCAGAGTCTCTAGAACCAAGCAAGAAAATCCTAAGGCTGCCCCAAGCAACACATTTTATTATTAAGGTGCAAGAAAAGATAAATTATCAACAGCCATTCATTTGCCAGGACCTGGTAGGTGTCACTCAGCACCTGGCAAGAGCCAGCTGGCCACCCGAAGCTCTGGGGGGCACAGACCCCCAGGAGCAGGCACCCATCGCTCTCCATCTGGGCCCCATCTCCAGGACGACTCGGCCACACCAATACTGCCGCTGCCAGCTCTGATCCACCTCACAGCCCTGACTCACTGCTGCATTCCCTGTGCTTCACCACTGTGTCAGTTTTGAGAACTTTTGGGCAACAACCTAATTCCTAGTCAGCTGTCTGATTCTCTGGGTCAGGTGCCCAGGGTCCTGGCTCCTACCTGTAGTTCCTGTTTGCCAATCAGAATAAACTCCACTTCAGGAAAGGTGGTTATAAAAGGGCCTGGCTCTGGGGGGGACGAATTCTACAAGCAGCCATTTCCTGGCTCCTACATCTCCAGCCAGCACATTTCTTGTTGAGGAGCCTGGCCTGGATTTCAGTCCTCACTGCCCTCTGGGCCAGGTGTCTTATCCGAGGCATAACCTGTACAGTGGGCTGCAGTGGTCCCCTAGGTAAGCATCCTTGGTCCGGGCAGCCTGCTCAGGACTGTGAACAGGTAGTGTCACATGCCCTCCGGGGGAGGGACCATTCTGAAGGGCTGTGGGTGCTGTGATCATAGGAACTGCCAGCCTAGGGATGCCATCCTCAAGGAAGAGAGATGGGCAATATATGAACCAAGCAGCGCTGGGCACAGCAAGCCTCACTGAGCAATTAATTAGCATCTTGTCTTTTTTTTTTTTTTTTTTTGCCATGGTAGGAAGGCACTTTCCATTAACCAGTAATGTGAAAGGGTACCCTTTCTTATTCCCAGGGACATTCAGGTTCCAGAGTTGTGGACTCCCTTGCTCTACGGAAGTTGATAACCTTTTTCTGTTTTAGACAAGGTGGGTGTAGGTAATCCTCAAAATCACCCTCAGCCCCAATGCACAGTTCTTTATTTGAAATATGTAGGTGGATGAAGAGAACATATCCAAGGGAAGGAACGAGTGTGTTAGGAAAAGAGAGAGATTTCTAAGGTCCAGGGTCAGCAGAGCCCTGCCCTGTGCTTACAGCAACGTCAGGATGCAGGACCCGGGGTCGGGAAGGCAGCAGAGGGGCCTGGGGACTCCCGCTTGGCTCCTTCATGCTGGGAGCCACAGACAGGGTCCCGCTGCATGGCCAAGCTGGGGTGTGGACAGTGATGTCACTAGCAGACTTTCTACCTCATGATGGTCTATGAAGGGCAAGGCAAAAAGCACAGGGCTCTGTGAACTGCTGACCAGCAGCTCGGCGACAGAGAAGAGACTGCCCTCCGATGGGCAAGGAGGCTATTGGGGTTCATTTCTAACACACAAACAGTGTCTTCCTTTGGCAGCTGTTGTAACATCATATAGCGATGGGGAAGCTAGAACCTGAAAGAAATGGGATCTTACAAGCAATCTATTTTTTTGTGTGTGTGGTGTCAGAAATTTTGAATAAATGTTTCCAGGTATCAGGATTTGACTTTTAGGTACAGACAGATGGCTGGCATTTGGGGTCATGTAGATCCAAATTCACTTTAGAACTGGGCGGTGGACACAGTTCGTATGCAGTCTTCTCTACACAGAAGTAAACGGCAAGTAGTAAAAGCATTCTAAACACCCCACCCCATTTTTCCTGTGGAAGCACCAGGGAGGGGTTGGGGGCCATGACAACCAAACAAAATCTTGTTCCAAATTGTCACTTGCGCATAGCAGAAAGTGGTCACTTGGAGGCAAATCTGGTTTGATTTCTAAAAAAGAAACAGAGCCCTTCCTGCCCCTTGGGCGTCATGGGGCTGTCAGTGCCTGTCACAGCTGCTTCCCCACCACCAGCTTCCGAGTGCACAGTACCGTGTCTTCCCTGCACCGATTCCAGCAGCTCCCCTGCCAGGCCTGATGCTCCTGCAGTGTCTGCCAGTCCAGTCTCCACAGTGTGAAAAGATACCTTTTCAAGTTCAAATGTGATCAGTGATATCTCCTTCAATGGCTTTCCACTGCTCGGAGCATAAAGACCCAAATCCGTATGCGGTTTTCAGGGCCTGACATACCGGCCTCATTTAGCTCCACAATTCACCTCACTGTCTTAGCTCCATCCCACGGCTTTCTTTCTCACTCTTGGAAAGACCAAAATTTCTCCCATCTTGAGTCATTTGCTCACACCATCCCTCTCTGTGACTGCCTTCCTCTCCCATCTAATAATTCACAACTATCCTTCAGGCCTCCTGCCAACCTCCCAAGCCCAGGGCAGACTTTCCAGAACATCCTGTTGGGGTCAGATCCCATTTCTACTCAACACTCCCATGTGAGGTACAAGGGTTGTCCAGAAGGTGTCCAGCCACGTGATATGAAAAATAGAGATTCTCAATGAAGAAGACACAAGACACAAGAAACAGTGTACATAAGACTTGAAAGTAGGCACCTTGGAACCTCACACAGTTCTCCAAATCCCCATAAGCTGCTCCAGCGTATTTTCCTGAATCTCACTGAAGGTCTCTGAAATCCCTTTTCAAAAGTGATTTTAATTTTGGGAAAAGCCAAAAGTCACAGGGTGCCAAATATGGGCTGTAGGGGGGCTGAGTAACCTGGGTGATTTGATGTTTTGCCAAAAAATTCTGCACAAGATGAGATGCATGGGTGGGTGCATGGTCGTGATGAAGCTGCCAATCACCAGTTGCCCATAGCTGCAGCCTCCTGAATCTTCTGAATAGTTTCTGTGTAGGCACGTTCAAGCTTAGTCCAAAATGTGATTCAGATTCTCTGCTCTACTCGCTCAGTCATTTTGAATGTGATGGCCACACAGTACACATGCTCGCTCAGTCATTTTGAATGTGATGGCCACACAGCACACATGCTCACTCAATGGCATCTACCACCCTCACTGACTAGTACAGTGAAGTTATCATTCTTCACACATGCGAATTGCAGTCCATTCTCCTTGGCTGCCAGGTTACATTGATTCATGCAAACCATTCTCGTTATATTAACAGTGGCTGGAGTTTTTCTGGACAGACCTCATATGCCTGTTCTTCACACAAGTGTCACAGTCGTAAGTTTACATTTGTGATATGATTTCACTAATGTCCCTCCCCACAGACTCTAAATACCACATGGGCAGGGACCACCATGAGCATTTGCACCTCCAGTTTTTTTACTTTCTGCCGTATCTTCAACGCCTGCTGCTGTGCCTAGAATAAGTAGGTCTGCTATACTTCCGTCCAAGGAATGAGTGAGTGAGTGCAGCACCATCGCCCACGTGCCCACATGTGGCCCGTAGGCACTGCCAGAAAACCTTAGGACCCGAACGGTCTGGAAACAGCAAGGCTGTATGATCTTTATGGACTTGTCAGCCCATAACACCATGTACCAATGAGGGAGAGTTTCGAGGAAAGTGACTGGTGAAAAGGAACACATCCGAAATGGGCTATCAGAAGGAACAATAACAGAAAACATGTCTAAAACATACTCTTTTCTTCTGAAGCTGTTCGCGGCGACTTCTTCCTTGCTCATTGAAGTTGAGGTCTGGGTCTTTTTTATCTTTGTATCCCCAGTGTTTGGCATCTCGTGTGCAGCCAACAGTACGCACTCAAGAAGTGCTTGCTGAGTGGAGAGAGCAATAGATCACCTAGAAAGATATGAACACAGTGACATTAGTCTTCATTATCAAATTAAATTTTACATCAATAATAGGTTGTGGTCATCCAATCCTTTTATTGTGATTTCATTAACTGCTCAGCAATCACTGTGTTTGCATTAACCTCCTGGCCTCTTTCACGTAATCGAATGCGATGGCTCGAAAGGGTTTGTGATGACAGGGTTAGGAAGGTTCCGTGCCCTCTGCTTGTTGTCAGCAGTGTGGGCAGGCGAAGTGGGCCTGCACATTCCTGGGCAGCTGGTATTTCTGCTCTGACTCTTGGCTCTCCTGCACCATCTGCCCAGTGGGCTGCTTCCTGCTCCTGTCCCCAGCACATCCCCACAGCTCAGCTGCTGTCCTGCCTGAAGTCACAGATGCAGCCACCACTTCAGGAGAGAAACTAGAAGCTTTGGAAGCTACCAGCTCTGTTTCTGTGAAAATATATTTATCTACTCTAAGGGTTTGTCTCAACTCAGTTTGATCCATTTTGCTCAGAAATGCCTGTTACTACTTTCAGGATGGTTCCTTAAAAGAGTTTTGATGAAGTTAATTTAACTGACTTGTTACCCAGAGACCAGAGCAAAGGGTCTGATTCTGCAGATTCATGGAGTGGGTATCCGGTTGGGCACAGACAGCTGCCAGGGCTCCTCTGCAGACTTCTGGTTCCTTAAATGAGCCATATCCCAGGCCTTCTGCTCAAGCTGTTCCTTCTGCTCAGAACACCCTCTCTCCTGGCCTCGTTGCTTAGAGAAGCTCAGTTGGTCCCTGGGCTCTCAGTTTCAGTTGTACTTCCTCCTGGAAGCCTCCCACGTTCTCCAAGCCTGAGGGAGGTGCTGCTTTTCCAAGCTCCCAGCACCCTGTAGATCCCCCAGAACAGTTTTCAACAAACCATGTTTACTTATTTCTATTTCTCTTTAGAGCTAAAGCTGAGTAAGTGCAGGGGCTATACGTCTTAGCCACTGCCAAGTTTGCAGCACCTGAAATAATGCTGGGTACACACCATAGGGATTTGATAGACATTTGCTGACTGTCACATGAGCAGGTCCAGGATCCCTCTCATCTCACTGTTCCCGAGAATAAGGCTCCAGCATCACAGGAACAGATGGAGCCAGGCTGTTTCCTTGGGGCCAGAAGTTCGGGGCTGACCTGGAATAAGGGCTGGCTGGGTACTCTTCCTCCCTGTGTGCGTACAATCAGGTACAAAGCACCTTTTTGTTTATTATTTTATTAGAGACCTCTTTCATAACAACTTTTCAAAAATTTTGCCATCTACCTTGATGGCTATCTAAATGGTTATTCCCATTAATCATAATAAAAATAACAAATAAAGTCAAGAGGAAAAGGCAGAAACCATTTAGCTATACAATGTCATATCAATCAGTTGAATATAACCATATTTAAGATAGCATTTCTTATTAGCCGTAAAACTAGACTTTTCCACGGAGGATAACCCTCACAGTTGCCATTTAATTTAAATATCTTTTTGGAGATAGTTTATGTAGAAGTTTGTGTGCTTTTAAAAACCATACTCCATTCACACTCAATGTTTCAGCCAACCTTCCTATCAGTAGATTACGTCTATCTGCTTTTTGGCTTATCACAGCCAAATAAACACAGTTCAAACAACTTGCCTAGAAGCTAGATAAGGTATTTTCATGATTTTAAAGGGAAAGAAATTCCTGTTTTTCTTCACATACTCTAATTGGTACTTACCTTTCAAGAAGACACCGTCTCTCGGGGTAACTCAGCGGCTCGCTCTGCCGCTGGAACGACACGGGACCGCGCTCCAGGAGAACGCCCTGCCTGGGACCTGTTCTGGACAGCATCCTTTTGGTTTTCAGAACCCAGGATGCACTGTGTTTATAATAATGTTCTCACTGTGTTAACATCAAGTGATGGTGATAGTGTGCAGTCAGGCTTTTCACAGAAATTCTGTATTTTGCGTCATTTATAAAACCTTTTGAACACCAGGGAGTGCACTGCTCAGAGCCACACGGACGGGAGGTAGGCATCACTCCAGTGAGCAAACGTGCTTCCCACTGGGGCCCAGGGGCTGTCTCGTGCCTGGGTTCCCTTTTAGCTCTATGGAGGGCTGGGTGTGTAACAGGCAGAGCTTCTGGGGAAGACATCCAAAACTCACTCTTCCTATACATTGCTGTTTTGATTATTGCCATAAACGAAGAATTCAAAATGGATCAAAGACCTAAAATAAGATCAAACAATAAATTACATAAAAGAAAACATAGGTTCTAAATGTATGGACCTTGGTCATAAAAAATATTTTAGGAATTTTACCCCTAACATAGGAGAGTCAAGGAAAAATAAATGAATAGGATTATATCAAACTAAATAGCTTCTGCACAGCAAAGGAACCAACAACAAAGCAAAAAGGCAACCAACTGAATAGGAGCTGATATTTGCAACCAAGAGCTCCAACAAGGGGTTAATATTTAAAGTCTATAAAGAACTCATACAATTAAACACCACACAAACAAACAATACAATTAAAAATGAGCAGAGGGCTTGAACTGACACCTCTTCCAAGAAGACATACAAACAGCCAACAGATACATGAAAAGATGCTCCACTTCACCAGCTATTAGGGAGATGCGGATCAAGACTGTAGTGAGATGCCAGCCCACACCTGTTAGAATGGCTGTCATCAACGGGACAGGTGTTAACAAGTGCCGGAGAGGTTGTGCAGAAGAAGGAACCCCCAGTCACTGCTGGTGGGAATGGAGACGCTACAGCCACTATGGGAAACAGTCTGGTGGTTCCTCAAAAAATTAAGAATAGAGTCACCATAGGACCCAGCAACCCCTCTTCCGGGCATCTACCTGAGAAACTCAAGAACATGTATTCACAAAGTCATATGCACCCATATGTTCACTGCAGCATCATGCGCAGTGGCCAAGATGGGGAGACAAGCAAGTGACCTCTGAGCGAGGACTGGATGAAGAAGATGCGGTGCATACATACGATGCAGTCGTGCTCGACCGTAAGGGAAGAGGAAATGCTGCCATTTGCCACAGCATGGATGGGCCTTGGGGGTATTATGCTAAGTGAAATAAGTCTGCCAGAAAAAGCTAAGAACCACATGATTTCACTCCTATGTGGGATATAAAAGAAAACCATGAACACAGACAATAATATGGTGGTGACCAGAGGGAAGGGGGCTGGAAGTGGGGAGTAAAGGGGGTCAAGTATTTGATGATGGAAGATGATTTGACCTAAGGTGGTGGGCACATGGTGCAACATACAGATCATGCATCATAGGAATGTACATTTGAAACCTATATGATCCAATTAACCAATGTCACCCCAAAAAATTTAATTAAAAAAACAACAACCCCTCACTCTTCTAGTCTAGAGAATATCTTTACGATACCATCGCCCTTAAGAAAAGCTGACCTGTGGATTCCACATGAAGGAATAGGTTTGCAGTGCCAGAAATCAGCCTTGGCTTCTGTTGAAGTTCAGTGTCAGATGTGTTGTTGTGTTGGGACCAAAAGAAACGAGCCTCCTCGCTCACTGGGGCGCGGGGCCTCTGTGTGCTGGGCTCCTGCGCGTAACCGAGTCCCATTCCCACATGGTTAGTTGAAGTGAAAAACTTATGGAAGGTTTGGAGCCTGTAGAGATAATGGAGGATTAGAGCATGCTTTTACTTAATGTGTCAGAACTTACGTCTCACTCATACACAGTCTTCTGCAGATCCGATGCCTTTCCAAGGCAGCTCCCGTTCACGTGGCAACTCAGGGATCCAGGCAGGTTCCGTCCTGTGGTTCCCCCACTTCATGATAGAGAAAGGGGAGGGAATGTTGTCACAGAAGGGAGATGTCCTGGGGAGCATCCCTGGGATTCCTGTTCCCTTCTCCTTGCATCCGTGATAAATGAAAGTGTCACTTGACATCAAGACAGTAAGACCTAAGAGCTCAGCCCTCTTGGTAGATACTCATTGTTCTTACACAGAAAAGGTTATGGTGTATAGATTTTAGACAGTGGAAACTTTGTTTTCAGTTCTAGCTCCAAGTAGGGACAGAATGGGCTTCAACCCCACCCACAGGCCTCTTTTCTGTCACCATAATAGAAAGCACCAAACCAGAAGGGTGACCACAGGCCTCTGAGCAGAAATCACCGACCATGTGTAAGGAGCACCAGCCCAGACACGGGGCACTCAGATGAGAGAGAGAGAGACACAGAAGCTGAGGGGCCTCGGGCCTTGGGACTATCACCTCCCAGCAGTGCAAAGCCTTCCTTAGAAATCAGTTAGGAAAGACTGATACTTCCACATTTGACTGTAAGTGAGCATGTGAGCAATTACTAATGTTTTAAGTAATCAGAGCCCAGAACCCAAACGCAGGCAACCTAGGGCAGATGTCCCGGCATAGGAGCGACTAGAGACACAAAATAAGGAATCCAGTGCAGGCCACAGCTATTTCTTTAGCCACAGAGGCGGCTCAGGGTCAGAGCTAGAACTAGAAATGTGCTGAGCATTTTTAAGGTGCTACAAGTGCTTTTTATATTAAAACGCCCTCAATTCCCACAACTTGTGAGGTAGGTACTATTTTTTTTAATCCTTATCGAGGATATGTTTATCCTCAGATAAAGGAGGGAGAGAGAGAGAGAACATCGATGTGAGAGGGAAACACTGATCGGTTGCATCCCATACACGCCCCAACGTGGGATTGAACTTGGAACCTAGGTAGGTGCCCTGACTGGGAATCAAGCCCGCAACCTTTTGGTGTATGGAACGACACTCCAACCAACTGAGCCACCCAGCCAGAGAAAGGTAGATATAGTTTTTATTCTTAACTGAGGCAGATAGAAGTTACCCATTATATCCTAAGTCTGGAGCAAATTTAGATGTGATGTCAACATTCTAAAGACTTTGGCTTAGCTGGTCTCAAAGAATCTTTTCTCACTCTTGGTCAGCGAAGTGAGACACAAGGCCTTCTAGACAAAGACTTCCAGGCATGGGCTGTGGATGGAGAGGCCTGGCATGAACAGGTGAGTTGAGCTCCTGGACTGGTGAATTTCAGTGGTAGATATTCCCCTCTGATGTCCCAAATAAGGATATGATTTATTAACATTATTTTATACTATAGAATTTAATACAAATTAAAGTTGGTTCACCAGTCCTGAGGGGAACCTTAAGGCTTTCACAGCCAGAAGCAGTTCCCATTCTACTTGACACTAAGTCCCTCACTCACTGCCCTACACAGGACCTTCCTGTGGGCGCCCGCACGCTCCAGGTCAGTCACACTGGCAACTGCAGGCCAGGAGAAAGGAATGGGCTCCCCTGACAAGGCCCACAGAAAGTCCGCTGGGGCCTGGAAAGTCTTGCCTCTCCCTAGAGGTCTCTTTTTCTACCTCAGAACAATTCAGAGAGCAATTCAGGTCCCAGGGAGAACACCATTAAGCACCATCCAATCCCTCCTTAGGCCAAGAGTGTAGGGGTCTGGCCTGACACAGCCTGTGTTTATCAGGAGCTTCAGGCAAGTCTGGGCTTGAGTGGCCATTTATAGTGCAGGCTGCCAGGTGCCTATTTCTGTGACAGAGCAAGAGGTCTGCTGGGACACAGCAAACCCGAGGGAATGAGTCCCGTGAACATGGATGATGACAGTTAGTGGGATGTCGAGGACACAGCAGGCTCCCAACCCCGTGTTGTCCTCCTACCTGTCCACATGACCTTGCTCCACTCTGAGCCCTGGGGAAGGGGTGTGAGGAAAATCCTAGAAGAGCTTTCCCAAAACTCATGATGAATGGGGGTGCTGTTGCAGGGAGGAGGTGCGTCCCTGAACTGGCAGAGATCCCAGTCTGACCTGATGCCCTGAGGATTGTACGCAGCAGCACTGGCAACGCCAGATGGTTTAGGCTCGCAGTGCAGGCTCGGTGGGCAACCCGATGCTGACCAATGACTGGGGCATGAGCAGGAGCAGGAAGCAGCTGCTTTGGCTGTGATGAGAGGTGGTTTTCCATCACTTTGGAGGGGCTCTCGTTGGCTTTTGGCAAATATATAGCATCAGAGGTCTTGGTAGCAAAGACAGCAGGGACCTCCCCTACTAGAGGAAAAGAATGGCAGAAGTGAGGGGAGAAGCCAGAGTATGCCGTTATACTCTTCCTGTGATCCTGAGTTTTACCCCAGACTTGGGGAAACCCACATGCTACAGTAGTCTAAACCCACAGACTGAAGGAGTCTTCTTTTCTCTCCCGGTTTCAAGCAAGAGTAGAAACCCCAACACTGAGCTATTAAATCTCCTGGTTACCTATTCTGGGATAATTAGGCCAAGAGGTGAGGATGGCCCAGGCCAGCAATCATTTAGCAAACCTGGGCAGGACATCGTACCATGCCTTGCAGCCAGCAGTCTTGAAATACGTGTTCACTGATTATTTGGGAGAGAGATGAGCGAAGACCGCTGCTGGCAGGAGTTGGCATCCCCTCTTACCATCGGTGTTTGGCTGGGACAATTCTCCATCGTGCCAACTTTTCTGCACATTTCAAGTGTCCCAGCATCCCTGACTGCTGTCTCCTAAATGATAGTAGCTCCCCCTAGTCTCAGGTCCCATAAGCCCCTGGGGAGGCAGCATCACCTTGCCAAGAACCACCAGCAGACATTGCTGAGCACAAGAGAAACTCTGCAGGTGCTCCAACCCTCCTCCTCAATGAGGAGCCTCCTGCCAAACATCTGAGGGTGTCAAGGCCACACTTTTAGAGGGCATTAGCCCCCCCCAAAGTGATTTATCACAACATTCCTTTCAACCACATCTAGTGCATGCTTACGTTGAGAGAGGTTCTGGAAAGTAAAATTTCCCCCATCATATTTCGTGCTGCCTCATTGAGCCTGGCTGCCTGGCTAATCCACCCTTTAATCTATTTCTGGGGCTGTTGCTACCCTGTCAGCCAGAAAGTGCCTCCTGGCTCATTTTCTGCTCATTTTAATCCTGCTGACTGATTTGCAAATCCACAGCTTCTCACTCCGTGTTTGGTTGAGAATCAAGCTTACCCCTGTTAAGAGCAGCGGTGTGTTTGTGCTCATCTCCGCCCTGTGTGCTGCTCCTTCTCTTCCTCCTTCCCTCAGTCAAATGGGAAGCCCATTTATCAAGTAGTTAATATATGAAATAGTTGACTTGGGGTTCACATTAATAGAACTATCGCATCTTTGATTTTATACAATGACATACAAATTTGATACTTATTTTTGCCGCACATACTGTGCCAATAGCTTCTGAAACATGTTTCCCAAATGAGCACCAACTCACATGTCTCTGAATGTCTATCCTCCTTCAGCGGCTCCCCAGCACCTACGTGGGAGAAGTTGGAATTCTCTGGCTAAATATTCAGGCCTTTCATAATCAAGCCTCATCTTCTCTCTCTCTCCAAGCTTCCCTCCCATGTACTTCATCCTGTACCCATGTGGAAAATACCAGTAGCTGTGAGTTTTCCAGGTCACAAGAAAAACTTCATAGAGACAGATGCCCAATTACCCAGCAGACTCCCAAGACACTGTGCACTTTCTGCCACATCTGGGAAAACAGTGTAATGTCGTATCTCTGGCAATGTAGTATGTATCAGACCCAATGCATGGTTCAAATTCCCCTTATGCCACAACAGCAGCCCACAACAAATCAACAAGAGACTGAGGCATTCAAGTTTAGTGTTTGTGCTCCAGGGTTTCATGTCATTATCCCACTTTTCTTTTCGCAGTGCCTTGGTACACCATGTCTTTGGAAGTCCCATCTGAACCAGGACAGAGAAACTTCCACATCAGCTGACACGGTGAAGTCACAGAACTTCCCCCCCAGCTTTAATAACTAGAAAAACAGGCAAAATGTATGACTCAAGAGTTCTCGTTCATTGGACAACAGGCAGCAGAGGACACTGACGTCTGAGGAAAGGGGGACAGTGAAATGAGCCCTATGTTGCCTTGGCTAGTCAACAGCAGTCTGCAGAGAGCATCTAGGCTGGGGTCAGAGAAGGGAAGCCAAGCAGAACACAGCGGTTGGGCTGAATTGAGTAGACAGAATCAGAGTTCAGTGAGACCAAATTGGCTACAATTTCCAGGGAAAAATATCAGAGAAGAGGGATCTTCACAGAGAGAGCACTCCAGATGTCTGCAGAGGGGTTCTACAAGTGTGTGGATGATGACTGATGCGTGTGCGTGTGCAAGGAACTGCCTGAGGCCAGGAAAGAACCATCAGAGAGAAGTAGACAGAAAAAACAAGGGAGCTCATGCAGGACTGGGAACAGTGTGTGCTCTGTCAGCCAGGGAGGAAAGACCTCATAGTACCCGGGGAACTGGGTAGTAGTCTCAGAGGATACCGCCTTAGAGGTGGGGCCAAGTCAGCCCTAGATCTGCCCTAACAAAACATAGAATCGAAGATTGGTTTAGTCCTCAGAAGGATGAAATTGCTTAACAGAGCACACCCCAACAATATACAAAGGCATATAACACCGTCCATAAAAACGTATAACCAAGTTAAACCCAAAGCACAGCATCCACTGAAAAAGTGGCGTGTGTTACACTCACCTGCAGGGCTTGTTAACACACCAATAACTGCACCTCTTCCTCCTCCCCCAGAGTTTCTGATTCAGTAAGTCTGGGGCTGAGCCCAAGAATGAGTGTTTTAACAAGTTTCCAGGTGATACTGAGGCTGGTCCATGGGTTGCACTCTGAGAGGCCTCGGCGGAGACAGGCAGCTCTCTCAGGACACAGCAGTGTCGGAGTGGCCTTTGCAACCCTCACGCCTGAGTGGCGCTGGCACACAGCAATGCTTGATAGAGGTTCTGGTGAGTCACTGAAAGAATATCTGAGTTGATCACATTACAGTCTACTGACACCCCAGCAGAAATCATTACAGCCTCTTTACCAAATTCTACACTGTAGTGATGTACCTATGTAAAAAAAACCATAAAAGAAATATTAGCTACTTGTCACTTTTATGAGAGGGGGGAACAAAAACCTGGAATTACCTTCCGGAGGTCGGGCCCCTTGTAGTACAGGTTTCCCCTGCGAGGTGAATGTTCTAGGTACCCATCTGTATTACTGTACCAGCTGGCATTGTTGTGAGAAGCTGTGTTCAGCTTCAGTGAATTTTTCTGAAGACTCTTTCAAAGCATTTGCCCATTTCATGATGGGCGATTTACGAGTGCACCTGCCCACACCACGCTGAGTGCTCAGCAGTTTTTGACCAGAAACGGCATGACCCCATGCTCCACCCTCTTTGTTCACCTGATCTCACACGCAAGTGACATTTTTTTTTGTGTCCCGGATAAAAAAAGTCCTCAAAGGGAAATGTTTTGCCGATGTGGAAGAGGTGAAACCGAAAAACAGCAGAAACACTAAAAGGCATCAAAATTGACGGGTTCAAAAACTGCTTTGAGCAGAGGAAAAAATGTCTCTCTAGGTGCATTGCATCAAATGGAGAGTACTTGGAAGGTGACTAAAGTTTAAACATGTGAGAATAAACACACAGTTTTTCATAAATAAATCAGAGTTTTGGGGTCTCCCCTCATATCTGGTTATCTTACTCTCCCACAAAATAATTTGATACAATTTAAAGATTTTAAACAGACATAAGACACTTAAAGACAAAAATTTAATAATAACAAGAAAAACAGTTTAAAGAAGTAGGTATGTAGCAAATTGCTGGGAATTTTTCTGAAATTAAAGACAAAAATTAACTCGGTGCCTTACAGTTAACTTTAACCTCCAGCAAGTGATGATGACCGTGGCAGCAAAGAATTCAATAACGAAGGTTGGCAAAGCCGGCAGGTAAGAAGTGAAGGGAAGAGCCAGGTGCAGCCTTATTTTCCATCTCAGCGTTTGCCCTTTATTGGATTCAGTTTCCTATGTCAGCCCAACTCCAGCTTCCCCAGTGTCCGGAGGAGAGGGCCTCTTCCCATTCTGCCTGCTCCTCGCTCCCAGGTGTTCTTCCTCCTGTCTGGTAGAGCACCCTCCTGCTTCCCGCCCTTCTGATCCTCTTCTCCACTTGGACCTTCTCCGGGAAGACAGCTCGGAGGCAGCACGTGGTTTGAGCCCTCCGTCCTCTGGGGGCTGAAGAATGGAAATGGTGAAGCCGCTGGCACTTCTAAGCAGATTCAAGCTTCAGTGTGGAAAGATGGGAAGTGCTCGCGGGAGGTTGCCATGCGCCCTCAGAACATCCACATCGGGTTTCCTCTAGGAGCAGCGAATGTTAATTGTTGGAACCAGTCTGGCACAGAAACGTCACAGCCAAGGATGGCTTGGCTCGGTGAGAAGGAGCTTCAGGAAAGAATGATTGTCCCAGATGGATCTCAGGCAGGTGGACAAAGCCAAACTGATGTGACCTGATGGCAGCACGCGTGACTGAAGGCAGGGCTCCGACGGGGGGGCCTGGGGCACGCCACACCACAGGCAGAAGGCAGGGATGTGGCCCTGGGCCCCCAGTCTGCCAGGGGGAAGCCCTGGGCTTCTCCCCAAGAGAGCACTACGGCCCACCCTGGCCTGAGTCCTGTAGTCCTTTCGGCAGCTGTATTTCTCACAGGAAGTGACTGTTTGTCATTTCTGTCTCCATTTGTATTCCAGGAACTGCCCAATAGAGGCTGTGTCTGCTGTCGAAAGTCCACTTTGCTTTTCTCTGACTGCAAGTAGATGAACATGGTGGCCCTCAGCAGACAGACACCACGAGGGAAGCATGTCGGACCCAAGACGGTGACAAGTGATGTGCAGATTTCCCCCAGCTGCTCCTGCTCAGCGTCAGCTGGGTTTGCTTCTTCTCTGTGAGCGGCTCCTGGGCCCAAAACCCGCACTGTTCCCTGGGGTGGGGTGGGGTGGGGTGGGGTGGGGTGGGGAGCACAGAAGTGTGGCCTGTGACTTACAGCCAGGCCTCTGCCTTCAAGGGTCCATACCACAGAGAGAAAGGTTTTCTGAGTCCTTTTTATTTATCTTCTAAAAGCAGAAACCAGAAGCCCAAGGTGAAATACTGCCATGACTCTCTGACCTGCCAAAGATTTTGTAAGAACATGAAGCTTTGTGTTAAACCCTAACACGCTGCTAATGCCAGAGGGGTTTCCATTTCCTGCAGCTGCGCCCTGATTGACAGACGCACCAAGAGCAGAAAATCCAGCCGGCAGTGTCAGGCTCCTTGGGCCTCATGAGGGCCCTTGCTCCAAGGGTCGCCCTTACAGTTTTTCCTGGACTTCGTTACTGGGAATTGTCCCTAAGAGACTGGACTCTGAAACAGAAGCCAAACCCTTTCCTGTCAGGGCCTGAGAGAGGCCCTGGTGTGCTGTCTCCTTAGATGACATCTTGTTTTTCTAACCACAGACGGCAAGGACTTTATCATCTGTTGCAGGCAACGTGGTGTAGTAGGCAATCATTGAGACTGTTACCCCATTTACAGGTGAGACTTTACTGAGGGAGGGAGTGGTTATGACATGTACGTTCTCAAAGTCGGCACTCGGTGGAGCCAGCTGGACTGGGGCCGCCGCCTGCTGACTGCCGAGGGAGTTCAGTGTCTCCAGCAACTCTGTCAGTGTGGAGTCTATTTCACACTGCACTGTATTTCTTGATCTACGACTGCTGCCCATCTATTTTTGTGTCTATCTTTGCAAGTTTGAGTAGTGTAGGAAAGACCCACAAAGAGAAGTTGAGATTAAGAGCAAAGGGAAAAAGTGACTAACAATGAAAGAGACATGACTAACATATTAAGTTTTTAATGTTGGATTTAAATACAGTATTAATGCCACAGTTCCTTTTGTGATAGTGACGTGTTGGAACAGGGAGAAAACCTGTTTACCATCTGTTGTGCTTTCACACTGCATTTGGAATCTTACAAAATGTCACTTTTCAACAAAAGAGCTCTCATGAATTTTAGGTTAGAAGCAGTAATGGATAATTAACTTTATTATTCAAAGAGACCAGAATTTTTTCTTTATGATATTCTATTACCAAATGAATGAGTATATATTTACTTAAAGTTGTGGGTTTTCAATTTCTTATAAAATACATGGAGTACTTCAGCATTTCGATCACGGCACTGTTAAAGAAAGGGACTGCGTGCTTCCGCCCCGTCCAGCAAGAGCAGGCCTCTTCCTGCTGGGAGCAAGCCTCTTCGCCTGGTGGGGCAGATCCAGGGTGCAGGTAGGAGCTCAGCCTGGCCACCTCCCCGCTGATAAATGAAGCTCTGCAGGGAGCCAGCTCCGTGTCAGCTGGGTTAAACATTTCAGGACATAATCAATTTTCTTTGTCAGTTTCTCTGCTTTATCTGATTACAAACTCTTTCCCCTCTAAATTTCACTTTACATAATAATCAGGCAGGAGTATGATCATTCATTGCTGGCTCCCTCTGTAATCCTTTTATTCTGTCGTGTGAAACACAGACTGTGAGTCCCAGAAAACCCTGCATCCTGCAGTCTGAGTTAACCATTGTCCAGATGCTTGAAGCCACACTCTAGAAAGCACAGGAGGTGGTGGGGCATCCTGACACAGATGACCCTTATATGTCCTGTAACAAATAAGCAGGGCTTGCTTCTCTCATGAATAACTAACTTGATCGAAGGTCTCTTAGGTTCTAGGTCCTGTTTATATATGATTTTGTCTGAAGCATTTCAGCCACCCTGCAATGTAGCTACTATCCTTGTTTTTACAGAAGACATTTGAGGCTTAGTGAGGTTATGTAACCTGCCCAGGGTTATGCAAGTCTGATTGATTCCAACGTACAAGTCTTTTTCACCTCCGTACCCAGGTGTCCCCTGGATGTTTGTACCTGATCCTGGAGCTCGTGGTCTAGGGACCAGGTACCTCTGGGAGTCACCTTCTCTCTGCCCCAGTGCTCAACCCCAACTCCAAATAGAAGATTGGTTCTGATTGCTGCCTCTCTTGGCCTCTTGTGGCCCTTCTGGCTTCTCTCTCTGCCCACCTTTTCCTCAGCCACCTTAGAAGCCTCCCGAGGACAGAGAGGCCCTTGTGCGGAAGAAGTCTGGGCGCATGCTTGACAGTCAGGGCACGCAAGCCCCTGCTTCTGCTGTCCTGTCCGATGATGGACAGCAGCACAGCCATGGGTTTCTGAGGTGAATTTTAATCTTTATTTACATTCTGTTCTCTCTGTTTGAAAAGTTGCCTCAGCTCCTTCTTGAGGTTTTGTGTTCACGTTCTCGTGAAGAGATGGTGCACATTCGTTGGGCAGGGAAGACCGCAGTGCCGTCCCGGTGGCACCCTGGACATCCGGGTCAGGAGCATCGTAACAGACCAAGAGAACCTGAGTCAGCATGAGCCTGGCTTTGGGGGCTTCCTCCCTGGCAACTCTTACCTCTGAAAGAGGAATTTCATGAGGAATGGGGCAGGGCACGCTTGCCAGCTCTTCCTCCCTTTTCTCGGCCCCAGTAACTCCCACCCAGGAGACCGCTGCCAGGGCGTTGTCTGCGGCCTTCCCCCGAGGACCCCTGGACACCTGGTGCAGATCTGACTCCCCACTGCCAGCGAGGCCTCAGGTTTTCTCGGAGGGCAGCACAGGCGGCAGGGCAAGCACAGCACTGCGGTTCTTGATTCAACACCAGCACCACCACCCCCGCCCCCGCACCCCACCACCACCACCACCACCACCACCACCAACAATGAAAACAGAGCCCAAAGAGTGTGAGATGCTCCATTTATTACGTGGACCGGACCTTTCTCCCTCAGAAGCTTGGGACGCCTTGGATGTTTTCCTCTCCCTGCCTTCTGTCATTACAGAACCCATCATCACAGCTCTAAGAAAGAACAGCAGCTACCTGGGCAGACCCATCTGGGCTGCAAAGTAGCCCATGGGCTAGGGGCCTCATGTCGTCTTCCCAGCAGCTGCCCTGTCTGAGGCTGTGCTGTCCAGTCTGGGTCAGAAAAGGAAGGAAAAGTGTAAACACCACACCTCCCTGGTCAGTGTCGTTAAGGAAAAAGATAGAGGCTTATACTGAGGACTGGTCATTTTCCTCTGAGTTTTTCACCTCCTGGTGCCTCAATTATTCAAGCTGGTGGCTCCCAAGCAGTGGAACACAGGAGTGGACCCTCGGTGCCCACCCAAGAGCCCTGCTTGCCCTGCTCATGTTACCTCGGAGGGAACCTCTGAACCCAACAAGGAGCTGCAAGTGCTGATGCAGCAATTTGATTCAGCTCTCCCTGCATTTAAGTCTGGCACCTGCTCAAGGGGCCAACAGAGCCTGCACTGGAGCACAGCCCAGGTGTGCCGCCAGCCCCTCAGAGCAGACAGCAGCAGAGGAGCTGGGAGCGAGGCAGGTGCCTGAGCAAGGGAGGAAGCAAAGACCAAGGCTGGGGAAGCCGGGCCCAGGGTCAGTTCCAAGGCCCCGTTAGTCTGCTAGGCCACGTGACAAAGCACCACAGATTGGCTGGCTTAAAAAACGGGAATTTATTTTCTCACAATTGGGAGGCTAGAAGTCCAAGATTCAGGTGTCAGTAGGGCCATGCTCCCTCAGAAGGCTCTAGGGGCAGATCTGCTCCTGGCCTCTCCCAGCTTCTGGTAGTTCCATGGCTGGCAGCAGCACAACCCTGTCTTCATGTGGTGCTCTCCCTGTGTGCGAGTCTGCCTCTGTGTCCAAATTTCCCTTTTCTGTAAGAACACCAGTCACATTGGATAAGGGCCACACTGTACTCCAGTACGGTCTCATCTTAATTACATTGGCTAACAACCCTATTTCCAAATGTCTAAGTTTCCATTCTCAGGTACTCGAGGTTAAGAGTTAGAGGAACAATTTGGATCATAACAAAGTTTACCTGGGAGGAGAACCATTTGCAAGTCTAAAGGTGTGGTGCAAAACAGTGGGTCAGGGTGATGCAGACACTGGCCCGCAGTGTCCGAGTCATTATGGACAAAATGAGACATTCTCACAGACTACTGAGTCCGGTGGAGGAAAAAGGACAGCATAGCTTTTCTCTCATGGGGAGCAAAAGTCTCAGCCCTTGCTCCAATCAGCTTTTATTGTCTTACTGGGCACATTACATGAAGGTCCTCATTAACTATGCACAGGCTTGCTTTAGGTGGTTACCTTATACAAGAGAGGATGCGGGTAATCACATCACAGAAGAGGGATATTTGCAAATGAAAAGGCACAAGTGGTTGAACCAGTTACACTCATCCTTGGAAGGTTTTAGCATGGATTTTAGGAAGTTATTTTGCAGTAAATGTTTGCCACGCAGGGTGGTCTACTACATCAGGGTCCATGGTTCAGGAATAAGGTGACCTTTGCAGAGGAGATGGGAGGCCTGCCCCTCAGAGGCGAGGGCTGCAGGTCACAGGGAGATGTTGAAGAGGCAGGGAAGAGTTCACCAGTCCTTCTGAAGGCTGGGCTCCCTGGGTGATCTTGAAGTGTTCCTTCAGTTCGTCACCGAGCAGGCACTTCCCAAGTCCCCGCTATGTGCTAGGAGCTGGGCATACTGCCACTGCCACTGCCCTCCGCACCCCCTGCCACCCCCTCCCCAAGAGCTCACACTTTTGCAGTTAAATAGCAACATTTTTATAGAGTTTAAAAAACAGTTACATTACTTTTCTAACCACACAGCTTGTCTTGAGGTAAACAGAAAGCTAAAACGCAGTGCAACCTTGCAGGCTGGCACTAAAATTGCAGAACAAAAGTTGTAAGGTGTTAGCTTTCCATTGGTTTCAAAATAAACAGTAATGGGCTGATGATACAGAAAAAGTAAGAGAGGCAGGGCCCACCAAGAGGGAACGTGGGTCATGGTGTCACTCTCTGCGTATGGTTTTACATTTAAAGAAATACCTGTTAATTAGGCTCTGCTGAGGCCAAGTGGGAGCAAATTTATGTCTGATCTTCAAGACAGAGCATCTCTCCTCAAGGCTGCCCGAATTTACAATCATTCATTTGCAGGTATTTGTACAACAAAGTCTTTTAAATAATAGAGTTAAATTTAATACAGCACGTTTTGTTGGGAAAGCGTGGGTGTTAGAGCCAGACACATCAGTCTCCAGCCTGCCATCGCCTCCTGGGTCACCTTGTTGAGGTGGCTGCTCCTGCTGTTTCTGGTTGGCACAATGGAAGAAGTAATAAAATTATTCTAGAATTTTAATGAGGATTAAACAAGATAACACATGAAAGACCCTAGCCTGACCCCGGCACACAGTGGGCATTTATAAAAATATTTCCCGAGCTTGCATCTCCCCCCTCACAGGAGTTTTGAGGGGCCAGAGCTGGGAAATGGGGAGGCAGGGCTGGGGGCCCAATACAGGGAGTGGCCTCAAATGGGGGACAGACACGGGAAAACAGGCACCAGGAACCGACATGTGAGCAGCTCATTGTCAGAGACCTGCGGAAGTGTGTCAGAGCAGGGCCACGAAGCCGAGGGGTCTGTGACAGGCCGATGTGACTCCTTCCCAAATACCTTTTGATCCATCCACTTGTGTCAACCCCACAGCTGCCCCCTGAGGTCTAGATACTGAGCTCCTTCAGGTTCACCTAACTCATTTCCCTGCCTCCCGTGCCTCCTGCCCATCTGCTCCTCCCCTCTGCTGCAGGGATGCAAACCCCAGCTCATCCACCTGGTCTTAAAGCCCTCCGTGCGTGCGTGCTAGCTGCTTTTCACATAAAGCAGTATTTCTTCCCATGGTTTGCAGTCAGCTGGCCTCCTTGCTGACAAGTATGCTGAAGAATGTCAGTCCCTCCATCCTACCAAGGTGCATGCGGTCTCTGGGCCTTTGCGCATTTTGTCTCCCAAGCTCAAAACACCCTCACACCTTGTCTTCTTTTCTGGTGTCTTTTATTTGCCTCTCAGACTCTTGATCTTATACATTTCTTCCTCTGGGAAGACCTCCTTGCCTATGTGCCCAACTCAAAACTAAATTGATATCCACACTAATCTCTAAGTTACTTGAAGTCACCTCACTCAGGTGATGACAGACAATGGCATTCAGTAAGTGTTTGCTAAATAAATAGATTTACCTGGCAGTGGAGCTGCAGGGTCAATTAGCAGATAATGCTGAGCTAACTTACTCTGAAGTTCATACTTAAGGACTGTGACAGTCAGAGCTCTAGCAGGAAACAGAGGGCTCAGTAAACCGGAAAATCTGACTGTGTTCCTGTGACCGGACGCAGGCCTGGCCGCCTGCTGCAATGAAAGGCAAACTCATGAGACACGTGCCGGTGAGAAGGAAAGTGGTTTATTCAGATGCCAGCAATCTGAGAAGATGGGGACTCTTGCCTCAAAGCCCATCTTAACATCTCAGGGCCAGCAGGGGTTTTTATAAGGAGGGAGAGAGAAAGCAGAACAAAGAGAATAAGGGGAGAGGGATGAAAAGTTCTCTGCGTGCAGACCAACCCAGACCATTCCGATAAAGACCTCAAAACCGGTCAAGTGACAGTCTGGTGCATGCCATCCTGGTTTTCATCATCCTAGTTTTAAGGATGAAGGTCAGCAAATCTGCCAGAGATGGGATGCCTGAAGGTCGGAGTCTGTATCTTGTGAAGTCAGTTCCTAGGATTCTTGTCCAAACATACTGTGCATCTACAAGCTGCACATTAGTCAGAGTCAGCACTTAGGGAAACAACATCAAAAGACTGGTGGGGTGGGTTACCATCCCCCACTGTTACATGACCAAGAAACTTTCTGCTAAGATGTGAAGGGTCAAGAGAGAAGGAGAAAATCTGCCCTGGGACTAAGAACAGCAGGAAGCCACCACCTCCTAGGCCTGACAGGACAAGCAGAGAAGGCTATAGATCCTCAGGGCTATAGAACCTCAGGGCTGTAGAAAGGGAGAGAGCTTCTGGGTATGAGCTGCGGCCTTTGGGTGGAGAATGTAGCCACTGCCAATGGGGTCCCTGTGTCTGCCCTCCCTTCTCCCATGCTTCCCCAGCCAACTCCTACAGACTACCTATTGGCTCTGAGCGAAAGTGGGTAAGGATGGGGTGTGATTGGTGGGAAGAAACAGAATATCCAGCTGTTCTAATAACCTAACAACCTGTCTTATAGCCTGCTCTAATAACCAGCTGGTATTAAGGCTTCTATCTCTTGGAATGAAACATGGTGACTTGCCAACTGAATGGAGATTAAATAGAAATAATTTTAAAAATATTTTCATTGAATCGAAAAGATTAAGACTTTCTAAAGCTTAATTTAATTTAGGCTCTCTTTCTTATTTGCAATTTAATAAGAGTCGCTTTTAAATTTAAATTTAAGTTTTAGAAATCTTTTTGGAGATTTGTCCTGACCTGGGAAATAACACTCAGCCTCCACTGGGCCAGTGAATTTGCCTACCACTAAATAGGCTGGGGTCTGAGCAAAGGCCTTCCACCCAAACAGAGAGGTACTCCTCCCCGAGATGGGGGACATCTCAACAGGGACAGAGATGACAGTGTCTCCCTTGTCCGACCATCAGTCATGGAATTTAGGTGTTGGGCCCAGAGATTGCTTGCAACTTGAGGGTTAAGATGTTGTCATCTGGAAGATGTCAGTATGGAGTCAGAACTGCTCCTGCTTGAAGAGGCAAACACTTCCTGACTTGCAAATCCTCAAATAGCCAGCCTCCTGTCTGCTGAACCCCAGAGTGCCGCGCTAATTTGAAAGTCAGATGGTACACAAAGGCTCCCTGTGTGTACGAAGTGCTTGCAACACCATCTGCTTCTGTCTGGATTTAGGTGCTTAGTTTGTTAGCTCTGAGTGCTAACAAGTTACAGTTGCTGGGGCCAGATGCTACCTAGGCCTCATTTCATCCAAAGCAACCCTAATATTCAAACAAAATCAGAGGAACCACAACAGAAGACTTGCATGCGCTACCTCCCTCATTCTTCACCCAACTTCAAGGTTCTCTCCCTTTAGGGATTCAGCTTTGCATCACCAAACCTTTGTGTGACACAGCGCTGCTCTGTTTCTGGACTGCTTTAGAAGACCAGGATAAGTTTGCTTAGGGCTGGTTGCAGCTCCTCTAGCTGGGCAACACATAAGTAGTGTGTGGGTGCAATGAACTGAATGTGTGTGTCCCCCCAGTGTGGTGGTGTTAGGAGCTGTGGCCTTCAAGTCATGAGGGAGGATCCCTCTAGGTGGGATTAGTGCCTTTAGAAAAGCAGACATGAAAGAGATGCTTTCTTTCTCTAACGAATGAGGACACAGCAAGAAGGTGGCCATCTGCAAACCAAGAAGTGAGCTCTCACCAAACACTGAATCTACTGGTGCCTTGACCTTGGACTTTCAGCCTCTAGAACTGAGAACTGAATTGTTGTTTGATCCATTCAGTCCATGGTATTGTGTTACAGCAGCTTGAACTAGCTTAGACAGTGAGTATGTGGGATATATATGATGGACATTATGTTAAATTTTTTTAAGATTCCTTGAGTGACACCATTTACCTCTGGTTTTTTACCCTAAAACTCTAAAAAGCTGTGGCTATCCAGAAGAAGTGGACCAAATATATATAAATTTTGAATTTCTTTTTCCTTTCTTTTTCTTTTGGCTTTTCATTCAAAATGTGGTTTATAGAAGAGCAATTTTGCATAAGAAATTCAGGGAGCAAATCTGGGGAAAGGAGAAGGAGAAGGAAGAGGGTTCTCTGTCGGTGCTCTCTCGGGCCAGCAGAGAAGGGTTGCTTTGAGTGCCTGGTGCAGAGAGGGGACTGGAGAGCACAAGGCTGTGTGTGTGGACTCCGGAATGGGGCGGGCCGCCACCACAGAACAAAGTCAGGACATCGAGAGCTCGGTTTCCCCAGTTGGTGAGGCCCAGCTAAGCTCAGCAGAGGCAAGTGCAGGAACCGAGGAGTGGGGATTTGTCATCAGGACCAGAGAGGTGCTTTCTGTCTGGGGGGCTATGAGCACAAACACGACCAAGCCTGGGCCCTCCCTTGAGATACTCCACAGGCAGGAGAGGATCCCAGGTACACAGACATCACCCCACTTCTCTCCGCACTAAGCAGTGTCTGGAGAGATGGGACAAGGAGGGTGATAGGTAGCTAAGCAAATAAACAGCACACTCACTTAAAGATGGTCTTAATGGGATGAGCCAGCCTGCACCAGACACGCATGTCCAAGTGTCACTTTCTTTAACCACCACCTTCTCTGAGGTCCAAAGTGCTAACCCAGAAGGGAGATCATCCATAATCTCTGCCACCCTCAGAAACCCATCTCAGACTCACAGGACTGCCATTGCCAAGGCAGGGTGCTGCTTGGTCTTCCCCGAGTTAGGGGACAGATGGGAAACCAGGGTGGTAGGGTTTCTGAGAGGCCTTCTGGGTGTTACAGAATGGACCCATGGGGTTGGGGATGACATACTATTACTAAATGGACCCCCTTCTCCTGGGGTCCCCTTGTACTCGGTTTGCCTTGCCCACTGCCAGGGAATTAGAGCTCTCAATACCAGGGATTGGTGAAAAGGGAAGGAACTATTTATTCAAATTATACAGACTTAGAGTAATGATTTAATGTCTTCACCGAGATCCCAAAGTCCTTTTGAATACCCACAAATGCACACAGTCCTTTTTTCCCCCTTTTCCCAGTCTGAGGTAACCTATATCAGGAAAATAAATAGGAGTCGATGGCTCAGGTAGCTCCTTGGTTCCCAGCAATCTGTGCTCAGCTGGCAGACGTCCTTTGGTTCCCAGAACAATCAGCTGTGTCGCTGCCGAGATCTCTAGTTAATCCATTCCCATGTGGCACCTTCTCCTGGCCCACAAGCAAGAGTCCTTTCACCCCTTTCCTTCCCTCAGCATCTGTTCTGCATTCTTCCAAATTGCTAATAAGAGCTCTGCATTGCTGCTACGTCTTGCTTTCTGGCTTACTAAGCTCCGTGGCAAAGGGAGTCACAAAGCTGTGTGGTTCTCCCTGCCTGGCTGCTGCACCTGGGTTTAAATTCCAGCGTCAATCTTCCTTTGTAGCCACATTTCCTACTTCTCCCACAATCAGCTACACCTGCCAGCATTCCCATGTTTTTCCAGGTTGTCTGGGCTGCCATAGTAAGTCCAGGCAGGCGTGGCCCCATGGCATGGAGCCAATCATCTCCAAGCTCTCACACAAGTGCTGTAAGCAGGGGGCGTTGCCTCCCAATTAGATCATGGATTGAACTCACTCTCATCTCCCTGGCTCAAAGCATGGCCACAACCATTTAACATATCCATGAAACCAGTTAAAAGTTATAGATATATTAAATGACCATGCCTAAGGTTATTTGCAAAACTATTGGTATGAAAAATACTTCAATGACCCTGCTCCATGTGTCCCATCCCCCAGTTCAGACTTGTGGGGGTAAGGACATCCTATATTTTTAATACTTCCTGGACACCCTGAGTTCTGGGCCCCATTACAAATCCCTCTTTGAGGGGCACCGTGGTTGCATGCTATTATGTGTGGGCCTCTAATACCGTGACACTGAAGCTGGTTGTGCAGGGCCTGAGCAGAATTCGCCTGCCAAATTCTCCCATTTGCCACATACATGCAAAGGGCCTCAGGTTTACAGTCCTGAAAGTAGGGTAGATGATAGCTGCTCAGGCTAGCTCTTGAGAGCAAGGACCATATCTCACTATGTTTCTGTGGGGCAGGCCAATACAGTGCTGCTTGGACTAGGGCAAGAATCTTAGGGGTGCCCACCAGAGGACCTGTGCTGTTTGTCACAAACATACAGAAACATCACTGCCTTTAAGATCACAAGCACCTCTGCCATGCAGGACCCAGCGCTTCTGCTGACTGGGTGATCCCCTGGCTCTAACAGTACTCAGAGTGCAGGGATACACTTCACTGCCCTTCACCACGGCTCAAACACTGTGCAGATTTGTAGGAGCTGCACAGTGACACCAGACAAGGACACTTCAGACTACAGGCAGGATTTAAGTTCTGGAAGGTTCCAGATAAGAGAAAGACCAATTAATTAAGTCATTAAATCCTTCCTTTTATATAAACGTGGTAGATTCTTGCACAGGGAAATCCTGTCTACTTCCTTAGCTTCTCCTCATGCTCCCATTGCTGGCTCCAGGCACACGCTGGCCGGTCCGGTATTCACAGCAGATGCTGGAGGACGTTTTGTGCTGTGGAACTCTCCAATGTGCATACGTATGGGTGGAAACTTAACCTGTACGAGACAATGTGTCGACCTTGGCAACTAGATAGACATTGAATGCTAGAATTGTAAATGCCTCTATTTTTACAACTCTATTTAATAAGATTTAATCACTTTTCAAAAATATTAATAAAAATTCCAGTTTTATTTAAATAATTTTGACATATTTTGATATTCATAAATTATATCCTACTTGGTTTTAAAATTTCATAAATGATCTTGTGTCTTAGGAAAATAAATGATTTGATAAATAATTTTAATTTGCATTTTTTATGATAATATTCAAAATTTATATACTTTGAATACAATTACATATATTTTTTCAGTCATTTGAGTCATTGAGTATGAATGCAGTTGAGATTGTGACAGCTACAGAAATACAAAAATGGAGCTCAAAAAAGAAAAACATATTAAAAAATAGAAAATCCTGAAAGGGATAGTCACCTTAAGTTTTAAACAACTAGAAACAATAAAATTTAGCAGATCTCTAGTGAGCTTGGCACACATAAAATTTACAAACAAAATATAACAAATTCTTTACTTAATGAAAATTAAATGACTAATCAAGACAATAGAAATAGATTAATAGTAAGAAAAGTAGTCTGTAAATCAGTAACCTGACAGACTTCCAGTCAAGATGGAGGCATAGGTAGACACACTTCACCTCCTCACACAACCATAAGAAGTATCACAACTAACCTCAAAACAAAATACAACTGGAACTGACAGAAAATCGAACTGTATGGAAGTCTAACAACCAAAGATTTAAAGAAGACATATTCATCCAGATGTGTGGGAGGGGTGGAGGTGGGGTGCTGGGGTGGAAAGGATGCAGTGTGGAGGCTGCAGTGAGGCAATAGTAGCAGCACCTGGCAGAACAGGCAGCCCCACACTGACATGTGGTGGATAAAAATGAGGAGGGACACCTGGAGAGTAAGCCATTCCAGCCACAGGACAGACTGCACAGCCCAGGGTTCTATCACCAGAAAAATAAAACCTCATTAACTTTAGATGTTAAGACCAGTGGGGATTGGGTTAGCAGAAGCCAGGCTCTCAGAAGAGTCCATTTAAAGGACTCACACAGCCCTAGAATGTACGCAAAACCACCCACTCTGGAATTCAGCACCAAAGCAGCAACTAGAAGGGTGCCAGTAGCATAGGGAAGTGGGGGAAGTGACTAGAAATGGGGCGATAGCCGAGCAAGCAGCATCGTCTCTGTCTCACCCCTGCCCCACATACAACACCACAGAGCAGCAAATACCTCAGGTATCCACCCTGGCGGATACCTAAGTCTCCACCCCTCACGACGTAACAGGTGCTCCAAGACAGGGAGATGAAGCGGCTCTACCTAACATGCACGCATAAACACAGGGAGGCTGCCAAATTAAGGAGACAAAGAAACATGGCCCAAATGAAAGAAGAGATCAAAACTCCATAAAAATAACTAAATGAAATGGATATAGCCAACCTATCAGATGAAAATTCAAAACACTAGTGATGAGGATGCTTAGAGATTTCACCGAGTACGGCAAACGCATAAAGGAAAAAAGAAGGCTACACTAAGTGAAATAAAGAAAAATCCACAGGGAACCAACAGTGAAGAGAAGGAAGCCAGGATTCAAATCAACAATTTGGAACATAAAGAAGAAATAAGCAGTCAAAAAGTACAGAATAAAGAAACAAGAATTCAAAAAAAAAAATGAGGCAAGAATAAGAAGACTCTGCAACATCTCCAAATGTGCAAACATCTGAATCATGGGGGTGCCAGAGAAGAGGAAGAGCAAGAAATTGGAAACTTATTTGAACAAATAATAAAAGAAAACCTCCTTAATTTGGCAAAGGAAAAAGAGATATAAATCCAGGAAGCACAGAGAGTCCAAACAAGAGGGACCCAAAGAGGACCACACCAAGACACATCATAATTAAAATGCCAAAGGTTAAAGATAAAGAGAGAATCTTAAGAGCAATAAGAGAAAACAGAGACTTACCTACAAAGGGATTCCCATAAGACTATCAGATGATTTCTCAAAACAAACTTTGCAGGCAAGAAGGTGCTGAGAAGAAGTATTAGAAGTGATGAAAAGCAAGGACCTACAACCTAGATTACACTATCCAGAAAAGCTATCATCTATAATGGAAGGGCAGATAAAGTGGCTCCCAGACAAGGTGTAGCTAGAGGAGTTCATCATCACTGAGCTCTTACTACATGAAATGTTAAAGAGACTTATTTTAAAAAAATGAGATCAAAACTATAAACATTAAAATGAATGATGACATACTCACAACTATCAACTACTGAATCTAAATAACAAAACTAAGTAAACAAGTAGAACAGGAGTGGAAGCATAGAAATGGAGATCACATGCAGGGTTATCAGTGAGGAGGGGGAAGGGGGAGAATGGGTGAAAAGGTGAGGTAATTAAGAAGCATAAATGGTATGCTTCTTAAGGTACAAAGTTGGCGGGGGGATGTTAAGAATAGTATAGGAAATGGAAAAACCAAAGAACTTATATGTATGATCCATGGACATGAACTAAAAGGGAGGGATTGCTGGAGGGAAAGAGGGTACTGGATAGAGGGGGGCAAAGAAGAAAAATTAGGATAACCGTAATAGCATAATCAGTAATATATACTTTTTAAAAAATCAATAACTTGAATAGGTCAAACAAGATCTCTTAAACTTCATATTCTTACCATATGAAGATTTAATTAAACTCATTTAAAAAATGAGATGTTAGCCTTTGTTTCTGCTCTTGTTAGGGTCCCAGAAATGTTAGGGGCAGTCCTGGGCCATCTAGATTCTGGTCTGCAAACTTGCCTGGACTGGAGGTCCATGGGCATAGATTTCCACGCTCTGAACCCAGGACTTGCCTCCAGGCCAAACTCATTGGAACAACATATAATCTCCAAGTTGCCACCAAGTGGCTTGCACAAAACAGACTTCAATAATGCTTTTTAAATTTATTTCAAAGTAGTCAGCAAGCTTGCACTCCCCTGGATAGGAGGAGGAGTTGCCTATTCTTTAGGTCAATATACAGTTGAGTGAAGATGAGGACCTGGCTTCCTGAAGCACTTAGTCTAGTGGAGAAGGCAGATGTGTTCCAAAGAATCAGGCTGATGACCTACAAAGAAACATCATCACAAAGTGGCCCCTTCTACAGTGAGAACTGCCTGGATAAATGGCTGGGCGGTGCAGCGTCCTCCCGCCACTGGCTAACCGGCCTTCTCCATAGTTCCCTTTCCCTGTTCCTGGTGCCTTCTCCTCTCTCCCTCCCTCTGCAAGTGACCCCTGCGGTTTTCATGGGGGATGAAACCTGAAATTCTCATTAGGAAGTGGCAGTGTGCAAATGAATAAAAATTTGGAAAAAGGAGACAGCATACTGAAGCTTGTGTTTAAAACTAATAATAATCATGATGAATGTCCTGCTCCTCATTGAAGTCAGTTTGTGCTGCAGCAGATGAGCAATGGCTGCCTGAGGCAGCTGGGAGGCGAACGTGGTTTCCAAGAGTTTAGTCAGAGCAGTAAAAGAAAAACAGGCTGTGAGAAGAGAGCAAAAATAAGAAGCTGGAGCAGCAGATGGGCGGAAGTCTTACTGATTCATATAGAAATAGAGCATTTTAAATTAGCTCGGCATAAAAATAATCAGGGCTGTGGGGTTGACTTACTAATGATATTTTCCACTGCCTGATTCAACTCTGTTTTGAGAAATTCAACATGTATCTGGGCTCCGCTAGCAGGGGTGTCCAAGCCTTTGGCATTTCTGGGCCACACTGGAAGAAGAGTTGTCTTGGGCTACGAATTAAACACATTGCGACACATAATCACAAAAAAAAATCTCATAATGTTTTAAATAAATTTACGATTTTGTGTTGGGCCATCCTGAGCCACATGCAGCCCGCAGGCTTCCGACTGGACACCCCCGAGAGGCTCTGTGCCAGCTCCCAGCCCCAGGAATATGGCTGTGGCTGCTTCTAGGAGTTGGCACATGGGGCCTGGCTTCACCTTGCACCTGGTCTTTTCACATGAGTCTTCCCGTTGTCCCTGCCTGTCCTGGCAAAATTCTTAGTTTCCTCTTTCATAATATCTTGTTGAATTCCTTAGGAGTCCAGAAACCCTTGAGCCTTTTAATTTCATGTTTTGTTCTGTTCTATTCTATTCTATTCTATTCTATTCTATTCTATTCTATTCTATTCTATTCTAATCTTTTCCCCCAAAGATTAACTTCTACAGTCATACAAAGGAGTCCAGGCCCAGGTCTTGATAATTAATAAACAAGTAACTATTTTAATACAGTTGAAAGTATAGGGTGTCAATCAAGAAGGCCAGTGGCCTTCTGGCAATCACCATACGTGTGTTTGTAAAGTAATATCATGGGTTTAAATTTGTAGTAAGATATATGAAGAATAAGAAATATAAGAAATATTGCTTCATTCTTCTCAGGCAACTTATCCCTACTAGGGTGGTGACAAAGCAAACACCTCTGTCACTTTGAGGCTGATCCATAACTAGGGGAATAAGAGGCTCCAGAGCATCTGGTATCCTTGGAAGAAGCCTGGCCCTCCTTTTGTGCCTCTTGCCCATGGCTCTGAGTACTTCTGAAGGCAGAGCCCGCGTGGTCTCTGTGCCAGGAAAGGGGCTTGCTCAGGCTCCATGCTGAGCCATTTGTGCCACAGGGTATCTCCTGCAAGGGGGATGCTGACTCCTGCTGTTTTTTTCCTCCCAGACTTGAAAGTCCTACTGCCCTACCACCAGGGCACCTTCCTCTCGCATCCTTTGGAGCCTTCCTCCTCTGAAGTACCCACTGCAGGTATTGTGAAGCTTAACTGTTCAAGGCAAAGGCCTAATACCCACATGCAAAAGAATGACATTGGGACCAAGGCAGGTGGGTACAGGGTTTCCCTTTAGGGTGCAAGGATGAGGCTTTGAGGGCAGTTTCAGTTTTGTCATCTGATGAACCTTCTATGACAATTGCAGATAAACTCAAAACAGGAACTGAGTGAAGCTGGTAGCTGCCCTTGCATCCCACACCCCCAGCCCCACATGGCCCCACCACCTTAGTCACAGCCGGGTGTGAGTCACAAGGGTGTCTTGAGGGAGAAGGAGCAAACCCAGCTTCAAAGCTTTGTTTCTCTAGTTGGGGCTCCTCCTTTTCCAGGCCCAATCCTCTAGTCAGGACAGCTGGAGTGTGTGCCTTCGGCCTGAGGGCAGGGGCTCCTCAGCCTTGCAGGGAGGGTAGGGCAGGAGGGCTTAGGGGAAACAACACGGGGCTGACTCAGCTCCGGTTTCATGGAGGAGTGAATCTTTCTACCTTGTGCAAGGCAACTATCCAAGAAAGTTGCATAGATGAAAATTCTGGGCAAGTACCGGAATACAACTGTTTTGTTTCTCCCCCAGGGAGGTGACAGAGGGTGTGTCTAGGCCTAGAGAAGAATTGGAAGGGGACCTATTATCGTGGACCACTGATGTCAGGGATGCCACAACAGGGTCTAGTTCCCAGCCAGGAATTATGGGATGAATAATTCACAGTCCTGATCCTTAGGAGCTTAACCTCAGGAAGGGGCTGTCCATGGGACAGGGGTCGTACCAGCATTCAAGACACATTCACTGTCATGCAGTGGGAGGGGAGATGGCAGGCCATGCCAGCCTCTGTGGCATGTTACAAAGGGGTGGGAGAAGGGGGATCCCCAGATATAGGGTCACACTCAAGCCCAGTGTCAAGGAGCTTAGAGTTGGCTGAACAGCAGGTGCTTAATAAGAGATTGCCATTGGATAAACCAACAGTGACCCTTACAGTGGACCAGTGGCTCGGCCAGGTCCTGTGTTCCTGTCAATAGCCCTGAGAAGTGGGCTACATCATCACCTTCTTTAAAGGAATCAGTGAGTAAAGGAAGAAGGCCCAGATCTGTGTCAGAGGTCAGGCCCACAAACAACCCAAGAAAGGCTGACCTTTTATTTTCCTTCACATCTTGTTTTATGTTATTTCCTCCCATGCTTATTATTATGGCAGAGTTACTGAAGCAGGTCTTAAAGGTACTGAAACAGGGAGAGTTATAGTTTTAAAGCCAAAGTTTTACAGACCAGGAAACAGGGAGGCACAGATAAAAGGCCAGAAATAGGACCAAGAACTGCATCCAGGCTCAGGGCTGGGAAATGAAAATGACTCTTATAACCTAAGTCTGATAGTCAAGTCAGTAATAATATTATTACTACCAATAGTAGATCATACTAAGGGGGATTCAAGGTCTGGGGTTGCCTCCCAGATACGTGATCAGGACAGACATGAAATCTGGATGTCTGGTCAAGTCCTGACAGACCCAGAGGACAGGAGATGTGACACAGAAAACAGGGAGAGTGTTACCAACATTGTTCCTCCATGGCAATTTCCAACCCAGGCTCAGGTTAGAGGGCATGAGCCTTTCTACATCCTTACTTTGTATCTGAATGTCTTCAATTCTAGAATGTGCTTTCAATGCTAGACTATAGTCTGGAGGATATGGGCAGAGGAAGGCTGGTGATTCAACCCAGGCTGTACCACCTCACTGTCTGCATCAGTCAGTGGAGCTGTGGTGACTACTCTGGGGACCTGGGACACTTCAGCCTTCTGAGCTCCATAAAGAGCAATAACTGCTTTATTGATGTGGATTTGGCATATCACCTTAGTGCCCCATCACAGGAGGACATGGGCTGAATCTGTCATTGCATGGGTGACTGCAGATACTAGTGGCTCCTATGCCAGTGCAGGATCTGTGTTTTCTTATGATCCAAGCAGGAAGGGGAATACTAAGACCCAGGATGTCTTCCCCAAGCCTAAGCTCAAATCCAACTCTGATTTAGATTTGTAAAACCTTGGGAAAAATGTTTAATCTCCCTGAGCCTCAGGTGACCCACATAACAAGATGGAGAAAAGCATATTCACCAAAATTCTTTTTGGAGAGAACGCAGAAACACATTGTAGTCTGGTGTGAAATCTTAAAACATCTGCCAAGAATATTGCCTTTTAAAGAGAGTGGATCTTTCTCACACAACTACATCAAAATCACAAATAAAATATAGAACAACCATCACTCAGAACTGTCAGAAATCAAGTTGAATGGAAGTCTGTCAACTATGGAATTAAAGAAACCACATCCATCTAGACTGGTAGGAGTAGTACAGATAGAGTATGGGCTGGTCCCACACCCAAGTGTGGTGGATAAAAATTTGGAAGGGATATCTCAGGAGTTCCAGCCCCATACCAGAACCCCTGGCCCAGGGTTCCAGTGTCAGGAAGATAAGTACCTATAACTTCTGGCTGGAAAAACCAGCAGGAACTGAGTATGTGAAGAAACTTCTGGAATCCCAAGCAGTCTCCCTTAAAGAACTCACACATGGACTTACTTAGACTCACTCCCTCTGAGCTCCAGCACTGGGGTAGCAGCTTAAAAGGCACCAGTGACATACAAGTAGGAACTGAAGTGTCTGGCATCAAGCAGGAGCTGGGGGATGGCTTTCTCTCAGACAGAAAGGGGGGCAGAGGCTATTGTTTTTTTTTCTGAGCCCTCCCCTGAGAGAGCCACACAGCTAGCAGGCAGGTACCATATCTGAGACTGTTTGCCCCTCCCTGGAGATTGCCTGAGAATCTGTCCCACCCAATTTATGGGCCAGCCCAAAATGTTAACCAAGGCTTTGCCGTATGAATGGCTGGTCTTGACTCATGCCTCACAACTTCCTAAATCCTATCAAACAAGCAACAGCCAGCCTCAGTGAGACCCCAGTTCTTGGCATCTCTAGCTAAGTGGCCCCAGGTATCGCACAAGCAGCAGTCAGCCTAGATTCACAGCTTGGCTTTGCCTAGAAATCTTCAAGCCCAATACAACTAGAAGCCATTTCAGATTGTTTTACAGCTCATATCAGGTCTCCCTGGGCAGAACGCAGGCTGGGGCTGCACCACCCAGAAAAACCCAGAGCATGTGCATACAGTGGAGAACTACAGACCACATCAGAGAACCACCACACTTTCCCCGCAGAACTGATCCTATATGGAAGGCAGAGGCTGGTGGTCAGAGGCCACAGACAATATTTGCAGCGGATGGGCCTCAGTAAATCTCTCCCATTGACCTGCCAACAGCAATTAAGGCTCAACTACAAGAGGAGGGTGTACTCAACCCACAGGAAGGGTACACCTCAAGTACCCAGCTTGGGTGATAGGGGAGGCTGTGCCACTGGACTCTACAGGACACCTACTACATTAGGCCACACTACCCAAGACATGGAGTCATAGCAATTCTACCTAATACACAGAAACAAACATAGGGAGGCTGCCAAAATGAGCATACCAAGAAACATATCCCAAATGAAACAGATCAAAACTCCAGAAAAAGAACTAAACTAAATGGACATAAGCAATCTATCAGATGCAAAGTTCAAAATACTTCTCATGAGGATGCTCAAGGAACTTAATGAGGACCTCGGCAGCATTAAAAAGATCCAGTCAGAAATGAAGGATACATTAAGTGAAATAAAGAACAATTAACAGGGAAACAACAGAAGAGTTGATTAAGCCAGGAATCAAATCAATGATTTGGAACATAAGGAAGTAAAAAACAACTAATCAGAACAACAAGAAGAAAAAAGGATCTAAAAGAGAGGATAGTATAAGCAGCCTCTGGGACAACTTCAAGCATTCTAACATTTGCATCATGGGGTGCCAGAAGGAGAGGAGAAAGAACAAGAAATTGGAGATCTATTTGAAAATAACGAAAGAAAACTTCCCTAATTTGGTGAAGGAAATAGACATGCAAGTCCAGGAAGCACAGAGAATCCCAAACAAGATGGATGCAAAGAGGCTGACTCTAAGACACCTCATAATTAAAATGCCAAAGTTTAAAGATAAAGAGAGAATCTTAAAAGCAGCAAGAGAAAAGCAGTTATCTACAGAGAAGTTCTCATGAGGCTGTCAGTTGATTTCTCAAAAGAAACTTTGCAGGGAAGAAATATTCAAAAAGCAAAGACCTATACCACTTCACACTGGTCAGACTGGCCATCATAAACAAAGCAACAAACAACAAGTGTTGGAGAGATTGTGGAGAAAAGGGAACCCTGGTGTACTGTTGGTGGGATTGCAGATGAGTGCAACTACTATAGAAAACAGTATGGAACTTCCTCAGAAAACTAAAAATGGATCTGCCTTTTGACCCAGCAATTCAACTGCTGGGACTATATCCTAAGAATCCTAAAACACCAATACAAAAGAACCTTTGCACCCCAATGTTCATAGCAGCACAATTTACAATAGCTAAGTGCTGGAAGCAACCTAGATGCCCATTAGTAAACGAATGGATCAAAAAACTGTGGTACATTTACACAATGGAATTCTATGCAGCAGAAAGAAAGAAGGAGCCCTACCCCTTTCAACAGCATGGATGGAACTGGAAAGCATTATGCTAAGTGAAATAAGCCAGGCTGTGAAAGACAAATACCATATGATCTCACCTTTAACAGGAACCTAATAAAATAAGCAAACAAACAAGCAAAATATAACCAAAGACACTGAAACTGAGAACAGACTGACAGGGACCAGAGGGGAAAAGGGAGGGAATTTCCGGGGAAAAAGGTGAAGGGTTTACAGGAACAAGTATAAAGGACACATGGTCAATACCGAGGTGGGGGGGGTGGAAATGGGTGGGAGGTTGGGAGGGCTGGGGGTATAACAGGGCTCAGATGGGGCTCAGAACTCAAGGTGTTCAGGAAATATTAAGATGTTCTCACCCCCCCACCACACACACACACACACACACACACACACACACACACACACACAGGTGTGGGTTGGGGGAAGGAACAAATGGAGCAGGGCCATTGAGAGCTGTTTTGCATAGCAGCAGCTTTGCAGCTAACCTCTGGTGTGGTCATTTAATGTATCTATAACCTTTAACTGGTTACATAAATATGTTAAATAGTTGTGGCCATGCTCTGAGCCAGGGGGATGGAAGTAACTTCCCCTCAAGATGTAACTGGGAGGCAACTCCCCTGAGTTACAGAACCTGCGTGAGAACTTGGAGAAGATTGGCTCCATGATATGAGGCCACACCTGCCCAGACTCACTATGGCAGCCCAGTAAAGCTGGAAGGATATGGGAGTGCTGGCAAGTGTAGCCAATTGTGGGAGGAGTCAGAAATGGAGCTGCAGAGGAAGATTGGCATGGGGGATTTAAACAAAGACGTAGCAGCCATTGGAGGAGAGGACTACTTGGGGTTTTAGTAGAATGGGGACTCCTGCAGCCCTGTGAGAGAGAATCACCATTTGGCTCTAGCAGAGGATAGCCACTTGGCTTTGGCAGAGTGGGGACCTCTGCAATTTTAGTAGGGGGAACCACCACCTGGCTTTAGCAGAGATCCTGGCAACACAGCTGATGGTGCCGGAAACCAAGGGAGACCTACGAGCCCAGATGGATTACTGGAAAGAACTGGAGGCTGCCTGAGCTGTAGACTTCTATTTCTTTTCCTGAGATACGGTACCCCAGACTGGGCAAAGGGGGAAGGAAGGACTGCGTATGTTTGTGGGTGTTTTAAGGGACTTTGGGATTTTGATGAAGACATTAGGTCACTACTTTAAGTCTGTATAGCATTAAATAAACATTTCCTTTCCTTTTCACGAATCTCTATCATTGAGAGATGTCTTTCATATAAGGCAGCGGACATAATGAACCTGGGGGGTTCCTTTCAGTAATAGTATATTGCCCTTGGCCCCCCTTGACCCCTTGTGTTCTGTAACAGGGGGTTGGGCTGGGGTTGGGGAAAAAGGCAGAAAATTGTACTTGAACAATTAAAATAATAATAATTTTTTTTTAAAAAGCAGAGACCTATAGCCAAGATTTCTCTACCTAGCAAAGCTTTCGTTTACAATCGAATGGCAGATAAAGAGCTTCCCAGACAAGAAAAAATTAAAGAATTTCATCAGCAGCAAACCATTATTATATGAAATGTTAAAGGAACTTATTTAAGAAAAAGATCAAAACTATAAACAATAAAATGGCAAAAATACATATCTGTCAACAATTGAATCTAAAATACTAACTAAGCAAACAAGAAGAATGGAGACAGAATCATGGATACCTAGGGCATTTTGATGTTGCCAGAGGGAAGGATGGGGTGTGGGGGAAAAGGGTGAAGAGGTGAGGGGATTAAGAAGTACAAGTAGGTAATTACAGAATAGCCATGGGGATGTTAAAGTACAGTATAGGAAATGGAGTATCAAAGAACTTGTACTCATGACCCATGGACATGAACAATGGTGGGGGATTGCCTGAGGGAGTGGAGGGTGCTGGGTGGAGAGACACAAAGGGGGGAAATTTAGACAAGTGTAATAGTATAATCAATAAAATATAATTTAAGAAAATAAACAAATAAAGAGAGTGGGTCTGGTCAACTGGAAGTCTGTATATATTTTATACAACAGCATCTTTGGCATGTCAATACTCAAGACATAGTTTGAGCCAGAGAGAGAGCCTAAGACCTCTCTCTAATCCCTCAGCCCTGCCTTTTTGGTTGGGCGCATCCTGAAAGGACATCTGGGGCATGTGGTTTGTTTTAGAACATTTATGGTAACTCCCTCTTCTGCCTTCTCTAAGAAATCTTCAGCCAGCTTTCCCTCTACTCTGCTATATGTTGATGGAATTTTGCCCAGGGATTCCAGGAGATGCTGAGGTCTGTGCTCAAGTTGGCATGGAGGAAAACCTGAGTGTTAGCGTGTGTCTGCAGCTAATAACTAATCACATACCTAAAATCCGACCCAGAGGGAGCCTCCATACACAGTGTCTGTGAGCACTTTCACCATAAGGAAAATGAGCCTCTCATCCTCTGCCCACCCACTGCTGCCTGTGTTTCCACTCCCAACTGGCTCACCGTGTTCACGCCAAGGACCTGGTGTTCCATACCATCCTGCAAGGAGGGGCTGCAAAGTTCCAGAAAGCAGGAATGCAGGTAAAACCTGGACCAAATTGGGGCCCCAGCCTTGACTCCTGCAGGGGGCCTGCTGTCCCCTGCATGCGGTGCATGTTAGTACCACACAAGGCTGGGCTGCTTACCTGACGCCACTGCCTCCAGGCAGTCTTCCAGAGCTTCCGGGCACTTGTTTGTATTCTCTCACCTCATCACTCCATGGGGAGGACTTGCCTGTCTGCTGCACCTCCTGAGCAATGCTTTTTAATTTTCTTTTTACTTATTTTCATGCTTTAACTATTTTTATTATTACACTGTATTTGGCTTGAGCTCTTTAAGGACTGGGACTTCCCACTCACCCCAGCACCTTGCTTAAGCCTAGGTGTGTGTGTGCTTCCCCCAGATACCTTTTAGACTTAGGCATAAGAACAAAGCTCCCTCCCAAAGAGCTTTGGACAAAGATTCCACAAGGTTTAGTGCCAAGCCCATAAGGATGTGCTGCTGCCTTGAGTTGTTTATGCCTCTCTGAACATGGCTGGGCACAGGGGACTGACAAGCACACCTCACCTGGGCTTTAGAGCTTTGTGACTGGGCTCCCCCAAACCAGGGCACACTGAGAGCAAATGGGGGTGCTGTTCCAAGCTGGCTAGGGCAGCAGACAAAGAAAGGGTTTTCTCTGGTGCCTGGGGCATGGACACTTCCACCCTCGGTCTCCCCCACTCACTTCATGAAGCAGGATTCTAACTCAGCCCCACAGCCTCAGAATTGTTCCCAAACGACACTAGCCTCTAAGACAAGATAGCGTGCTATTCTTCCTAGGCATTTCAGCTGGGAGGAATCCTGAAAATTTTCTAATCGTGCCCTTTTACAGATGAGGAAACTGAGGCCAAATTTACCCAAAGCTACTCAATGGCAGAGTCGAGACTGAAATATTTTGGCCTTTGGCCTGTAGCCCTGGAACCTGCATAACAAATGCTGTTTTACAAAACTCAGGGCAGAGCTTTTTTAAAGTTTCATTTTAAAAATGACATTTTGCACAATGGTTCCTCTTCAGCTTGCCTGTCTGCTTCAGGTAAGTCATTGTCCAGTCATTTACTCACTCATTCATCAGGCTGAAAGACATGACCTCTTGTGCTCCTTCTCAAACCCTGGACAAGGTGATGGCTGCCCTGAGGGGATCACAGTGCACCAGGAGACACACTGTGGAAACACATGGGTGGGCAGAGCAGAGAGGCTCAGAGTGAACAGGATGCAGGAGGCAGGCAAGGCGGAGGGGCCAGGAGTTTCCCTGGAGATCTGGTGGTGTTTAAGCGGAATCTTAAAACACATGCAAGTTTTCCGTTTATTTTGGTTACAGCTTCTAGATCTAATCAAAGAGTCCCACCCCTGAAATCATAAGGAAGGGGAGGAGTGTTACAAGTCCAGACTTTCAAAAATCAAGATTATTTTTTCAATTTTATAAAGAACATGTTTCAAAGCTATATGCCAATTAGTCTAACACTAAACTTTATTTAAAAGTCTAGAAAACTTTAGAGCTGAGTGAGACTGCATACATAGGCTTCAAAATCAAAAGGACCCAGGTGCATGTTTGTTTCATTTGTCCACGAACAACTTTTTGAAGCTAATTTTTAATATATGTGCACCAGGGATAAAAACATTTATCTTAAGGAGTCGCTGAGAGAATTAAATGAAAATGTGAAAAGTACTTGGCACGGCACCTGGCACAGAGTAAAGAGTCCATAAAATATGCTACAGTATAATTTATTTATAATACAGTATGCACAACATGCAGTATATATCATTAATAATATAGCATAGTAAATAATTGGAGATAAATTTGTGTTCACTGAAAATGTGATATTTATTTATTTTTATTTTGGTGTCATTATAGAGACCGCCATAGTAAATCAGCATTTTAGCAGAGATGTTGATGAAAATCTCCAGTGACATCTTTGTCTCCATGATGGAAATTTCAGCTGGTGCTTCACTCAGGGGAGGCAGGGAGGGGAACAGATCAGGGACGAGGACTGTACATAGGAGACGTTGTATCTGCAGTGCTTTGTTAAGAAAATAATTACAAGGAAATATGACAAAAATGTCTCATGGAGAGTGTTTACTTCTCATCAATATCTTGTTTGTTTGTTCATTTTTTCTCTTCAGTCAGTTTGTAAGAGTTTCCCTCTTACAAATTCTTTACCTGCCTGCAACCTGACTGAAACAGTTGTCTTAGTCCGTTAAGGCTGCTGTAACAAAACAGCCCCGACTCGGTGGCTTATAACAACAGGACTTATTTGTCACAGTTCCAGAGGCTGGAAGTCCACACTCAAGGCTCCTCCCGCATGGTTGTGGCCTGGTGAGACCCTCTTTCTGGTTTATTAGCTGGCACCTTCTTCTGGTGTCCTCTAGACCTTAGATAAGGGCACGAATCCCATTCATGAGGGCTCCACCTCATGACCTAATCACTTCCTAAAAGCCCCCCTTTTTACTACCATTACATGGGCAACAGGATTTCAACATATGAATTTGGGGGGACACAAACATTCAGACCACAGCACTGGTCTTAGTTGAAATTGCTCCATGAACAACCCTGGATATTGTGTTGACAGATCATTATAGTTTGAATGACGTTTTTAAATGCAAAATGAAGGTGGTTCAGCAGAGACGTCACGGTGCCAGCAGAAGCACTGGGATGGGAAGCTAAAGGCAGGGACGAAACACGCCATCTGACGGCATACCCTGCGTGGTTCCCGGGGAGAAAACGGCATTCTGGAGACTCATCAGAAGGAGACCTTGGAGCCCTGACTCGCCAAACCTCAGTACGATGAGAACGCTGCCTCCTCCAGATAACTGTGGGCAAACGGTTTCCTAGAATGTAACCAAGGCTTTCAATAAACCCCTTTTTAAAATTTGACCCTGACATTTTAAAACAATTACTTTGAAAGTAAGATCAATGTTTGGTGAGCATTTGTGTAGCCAACCACATCACGTTAACTCTAATTTCAGTTTCTTATTCTCTTTCATAAGTAAAACTTAAGTTACAGGGACCTGAATTATATGAAATATGACTCTGGCTGTCACAAAATCCAAGTAATATTTTACTATGCAGGGAAAAGATATGGCTGAGATCATACACTTTTTCCCACAGGGCTGGCATTCGAGGAATGCAGTGTGTATGCCACCCGTGGAGTAGGTACACTTGCTGCGGACGTACCTGTACCAGTTAACTATCGCATAACAAGCCCCCCAAACTCTGTGGCTTAAAACATAGAAGCATTTGTTATTGTTTATGAGTCTTTAAGTCATCTGGGGAGTTCTGCTGCCCTGGGCCAAGCTGGGCTGAATTTGGCTGGGGCCCCTCCGGCCCTGGGGCCGCTGGAGCTTGGGTGGGCCGAGGATGCCTTCACTGACATGACTGGGGGCTGACAGGCTGTAGGCTGGGCTGGAGATAATTGAGGGTGTGTGCACAAGTACACGTGTGCCTGGGCGGGGCATGAAGAACAGGGACCAGCACCAGGGGAAAGAAGATGTCGCATGCAGCAAGCTGCAGGGAGGCCACTAAGGACAAACATGACCTGTTTTGCCTTTTTCCCATAGACCTGAAACCTCCGGGTTTAAGAGGATGGACTTCAAAGTCATAAAGGCCTGGGTTAAAGTCTAAATGGTGGCAAGATCCTAAACTTTCTTTTTTTTTTCCAGTATTTTTTAAATATATTTTATTGATTATGCTATTACAGTTGTCCCATTTCCCCCCTTCACTCCCCTCCACCCTGTATACCCTCTCCCACCTGCATTCCCCCCTTTAGTTCATGTCCATGTGTCATAAGTTCTTTAGCTTCTACATTTCCCATACTATTCTTGCCCTCCCTGTCTATTTTCTACCTAACATTTATGCTACTTATTCTCTGTACCTTTACCCCCACTCTCCCCACCTCACTCCCCTGTTGATAACCCTCCATGTGATCTCCATTTCTGTGGTTCTGTTCCTGTTCTAGTTGTTTGCTTAGTTTCTTTTGGTTTTGTTTTAGGTGTGATTGTTAATAATTGTGAGTTTGCTGTCATTTTACTATACATGGTGTTTTTTTTAATCTTCTTAGATAATTCCCTTCAACATTTCATAAAATAAGGGCTTGGTGATGATGAACTCCTTTAACTTGACCTTATTTGAGAAACACTATCTGCCCTTCCATTCTAAATGAAAGCTTTGCTGGATAGAGCAATCTGGGATGTAGGTCCTTGTCTTTCATGACTTGGAATACTTCTTTCCAGCCCCTTCTTGCCTGTAAGGTCTCTTTTGAGAAATCAGCTGACAGTCTGATGGGAACTCCTTTGTAGGTTACTGTCCCCTTATCTCTTGCTGCTTCTAGGATTCTCTCCTTTATTTTTACCTTGACTAATGTAATTACAATGTGCCTTGGTGTGTTCCTTCTTGGGTCCAATTTCTTTGGGACTCTCTGAGCTTCCTGGACTTCCTGGAAGTCTATTTCCTTTGCCAGAATGGGGAAGTTCTCCTTCATTATGTTTTCAAATAAGTTTTCAATATCTTGCTCTTCCTCTTCCCCTTCTGGTACCCCTATAATTCGGATGTTGGAACGTTTAAAGATGTCCTGGAGGTTC